>CAJNIZ010043403.1:19024-29753 GCA_905231905.1 Symbiodinium pilosum
GGGATTAGGGTTTAGGGATCAAGGGTTAGGGTTTAAGGGTTTAGCGTTTAGGGATAAGGGTTTAGGGATTAGGGTTGAGGGTTCAGGGATTAGGACCCCTAGGAATTCTTGGGTTTTAGTTGAGGGCTTACAGGATTTTAGGCGACATACCCATAGAACTTACAACAGTTTAGGGAGTTACGTGGGGTTCAGGGTTTAGGACTTTTGGGTGGGGGGCTATGAGCACATGATGTGGGCAATCCGCAGCAGGGATTCTAGGGTCGTTCCGAGAAACTTCCTACCCTAAACCCGGAACCCTAAACTGGGTTTAAACAGGGAATATAAGGGTTATATGAGGGCTTATATTAGGGTTATATTGGAGCTTATATTAGGGCTGATATTAAGGTAATATTGGGGTTATATTAGGGCTTAGATTAAGGTTATATTGCGGTTATATGAGGGCGTATATTCGGGCTTATAGTAGGGTTATATTGGGCCCTAAACCCGCCTTCGAATTGAAAGCATAGCAGTACCAACAGCCAGACGCAGCCGCGAAGAGCTCGAGCAGGAAAGACGCGCTAATGAACGTCTGAAGCCGCCAGTTTGTGTGGGGGTAGTGCAAGGGGTGGATGAACTCATATGTCACATCTCTAGATTCCAGAATGCACGGCATGAATATTGCCAGCCCCATTGAAACGGCAAGAGGATGGAGCTTCATCACCATCATGGCCAAGAGATAGCACAGCCAGATGAGGCTTGCATAGCTGCGGCTGTTAGACAAAAGGATAACGCTCATGGCAAAAGAAAAAGCCAGCGAACTGACAATCTCCACCTTCAATATGTGATACCGTGCCAACTTTGCCGTCAAAAGCAGAGGAAGAGTGCACACCGCCACGCATAGTTGCAAACCAGCAAAGAAAAGAATTCTTCTGCCGAAGGCAGACTCTGGACGGGACATCAGCTCGGTGTGCGCATGCACAAATGCGCACGTGTCGGCCGCAACGATCACGTTAAACCCGGCCAGAAGCCAGCGCAACCGCCCCCTCTCCAGATAGGGGCTTGCTAACGTAACAGCATCGGTCGCGTCAGTCCACCAATCAGTCACCAGCCTCCAGCAGCCGCAATGTTCTCGCATAGCGAAAGCCATTCAATGTACTTGGAGGTTCAGGGTAATTATAACCCAGTTAACACATCATCAGGGGACTTAAGGGCTCATAATTCGGCTGGAGGTACCATGAAGAATTAGCTTGAACAGAATTATCCTGAACCCCAAAACCCAAAACACCTACATAAAGCCCGAAAGGCCATTATTATACCCTGAACCTCCAAGTACTTTTAACCCTGGAAAATTCAAGCAAGGCTTGGCAAGGCGTGACGCAAGCGCGTCGAAATCCTACAGCTAACCTTTGGTTAGCAAGGAACGAAGGAAGGAAGTGGCAAGAAAATGAAAACTAATGTAGACCAATGAAGGGTTTTGGGTTTGGGGTTAAGGATGAGTTTAGGAATTGGGGTCTAGGGTTTAGGAATTAAGGGTTAGGGGCTTATGTAGACCCATGATTAATAAGCCCTCTCCTTTTAAGGGCCTAAATATCAGGATCCCTACTATAATCCCTATTAAGGGGAGGGGTTTATTAATCAGGGGTCTGGGTTATACTACATCAGAGGGTCCCTAAACCCTGAACCCAAATGTTTTGGAGCCATGTCTTCCTTCCTTGCTACCCAAGAAGGGGGGACAGGACCGTCGCAGTTCGGCGGTCTTAGCTGGCAAATGCTTGCCAGATACTTCAGGGGCCTGGAGAAGTCCCAAGATTATAAGTCGATAGAATATGGGGTATATGGGGATGGATCTTATAATCATATACCCAAAGCCATATTCTATCTACTTGAGGGGGACTATGGTTCTTTGAGGTCTACTCGACTCGAGGCACTCCATCCCATAATTATACGAGTAGTCCAGGACTACAATGCTGGTAACCTTTTAGATACAAAATGGGAATTTCTGCACACGCCGCTGTCAATTTTCAGGCATTTGCGCATTTCAGATATGCTTATGTGTAGCAACTCTAAACCTTAAACCTATGGTTTTTGACCAACTGTCTGCCTTAAAAATGGGAGCTTCTCCATGCCCTCCCTTCAGACTCCACTACGGCCTACAGCCGTATGGGTTTAGGGTTTAGGGGTTAGGGTTCAGGGTTTAGGGTTTAATACCTGAGGTTGGGGCCCCACCCAGTAGTAGTGACCCCCCCCCACTATCAGTGGGCCTAAACCAACGTATACCTATGGTGGGGGTAAATAGGGAGTAGAGATGTTTTGTGGGGATAATATGGCTTATTCCAGACTAGGCACCACTAGGTTATGGCCATGGGGTTCCTCTCTTTGGAAGAGCTTGCTGCTGGCGAGCCACAGTGATGGCGCAGTGCATCACTGTACTCCCCCTAGAGCTATAACAAAGATGGTCAGCGTTTTAGGGTTCAGGATTCAGGGTTTACAGGCTTCGGGATTTAGGTCTCGCGGTTTAGGGCTCAGGGTTCTCGGTTTAGGGTACAGGGTTCAGGGTTCAGGGTTTAGGCTTTATAGGGTCCAGACCCACGCGCGAACTCCACTCAACTTGAGCACCAGTAGGACAGACTATGAAGCCCACAGCTGCCCGGGCTTCTCCTATCCCTCCACACATTACCCTACACCCATTACCGGAAACCCATTACCCTGAACCCTAAACCCTGAACCCTAAACCCTAAACCCTGAACCCTGGACCCTAAACCCTGAACCCTAGACCCTAAACCTCACTCATCATGACAATTCTAAGCGAACAGGCCCAAAGTTTCCCCAAATAGATGCCATCCCCTTGCATCCGCCGCATGCTATAAGTGGCACAGAACTAAAGAAACTAGAGCCCTCTTTTAAACATTCACTTCCCTACTTGGAAACGGTCTGAAGGTACATTCAGGCACCTCTTGCCAGACATGTAAACAGGAGCAGCATTGCTCAGGACAATTTTGGAAGGATCGCGCAAACTTGGGCAGAGCTTAGGGGTCACGATTTGGGTTTGAAAGGGTTTAGGGCTTTAGGGGTTAGGGTTTTAGGGTTTGGGGTTTGGGGCTTTACAAGTATTGTTGTCATGTAGCTGAACCCACGGACTGCAAGAGGTTCGGAGTTTGGGGTTCAAAGGTCCTTGCACCTATATTGGTGAATTGTACCTGTGAGAATTGGTGTGCGGAACCATGCTGGACGTGATCTACTATTGGCTTGCAAACAGGCATCGTTCCTCTTTAGCGACTTGTCCCCGGAATACGAAAAGTCCCATTGCTTCAACAACCCTAAACCCTAAGCCCTAAACCCTGAACCCTATACCGCACATCACACAACCTCGTCATCTACAGTTCTACTGAAGTACAGTCTGCATCATTATCTAGGAGCGCTCACATGAGCTCTAGCCTAGACTCCTCAAAGGGGGTCATATGGGGATTAGGGTTGAAGGTTTTGGGTTCATGGTCTATGGCTATATAGGGGATTCTATGAGGGAGTATTATAGGTCTTAGAAAGGGGGATACTAGAAGTTTAGACTATAGCTCTTATGCTATCCACTTCCCGCTGCCTTCGGGAGGCTTTACCGATCGTGTGTAAGATACTTTCAACGCATACACAATCGGGGAACCAGCTAAGCCCCAACAATGAGTCCCCCTCAGGTAGATGGAATATGGCTTTGGGTATTATGATAAGATCTCCATATAACCCATATTCTATCTACTTAAGGGGGACTATATGTAGAATGACTGTTTGTTGTCGCTTTTCGAATCGTTTGAAGTCATCATCTTACCTGCTATTGAGGTCCAGGTACACCGTATATACACACACACACACCTACACTTACCCCAATACTCCCCTTTACACCCCCATGCATAATTCCCGAGCAACTGGAACGAACATATAGGGAATGCCTGCGCATGCCTAGTTTGCGGAATGCTTTAGGGTTTAGCGGGTTGTGTAGTTAAAGGACATGCAGATCATTCCTACAGTGCTTCCTTTCATCAGCCCCTAAACCCTAAACCCCTAAACCCTAAACTCCCTAAACCCTAACCCCCTAAACCCTAAACCCTAACACACAACACAAGTCTCATTCGGCTTATAATGAAGTTGTTGACGCACACTTCGGGCTGAATCCCTAAAGACGGCGCAGTTTGCGCAACGTGCAATTCCCTGAATTTGAAGGAGGAACGGATTACATTTCATCCTCTCCCAATATACCATAATATACCACAATGGGGAGTATGTAACATTAGGGGTGGTGGGGGGGGGGAGGTACTATTTGGGAGAGAGGATTGTCGACATGCAAGTCGCTGACACAGGTTTCGGGTTTAGGGTTCAACATCTGGATGGGGCAGACAGTGACCGTTAGAAAGTATGCTCGTGCTGCGGCTAGGCCATCTTTGTCGGAGCGCTACACCGTTGAATTGGCAATAACTAATGGGAACACCCTAAAGCCTAAACCCCATTGAACCCTGAACCCTAAAACCCAACAGGGCTGTCGTACAAGTATCCAAGAAGTTAGGTCAATCCTGCAAACCCTAAACTCTAACCCCTAAACCCTAAACCCCGCCTAAACCCCCCTAAACCCCCCCAAACCCCTAGACCTCCTAGAATCCCCTGCTCCCCGTACCTTTACTTTGAGCCACGAGTCGTTGAACCCCAAAAGCCATAAACCCTCAACCCCGCACCGCTTGTCCTAAGACCTATAAATTAGGGTTTAGGGTTCAGCCTACAGACCTCAGTCGTTCATCTTAAACCTTAATCTTGACCCTACAGCCTGAACACCAGAAACCCTAAAGCCTCAATAGTAATTTCCATTGTCTTTTCCGCTTTTCCTATACTTATCATCCACTGTATACCCCTGGGTAACCCTAAACCCTAAAGCATGAAGCCTAAACACTCAACCCTACATCCGAAACCCTAGCCCCGTAGGGTTTAGGGTTTAGGGACAGCACAATCAACATTCAACATAGGCCTCGCGGTCTGGGCAAGTCGGCGATGCTGGAAGCCTCGGGCGAGGGAAAATGCTTCGGGTTTAGGGCCTGGGGGTCTAGGATTAAGGGTTTAGGGATTTGGGGTTTAGGTTTTGGGATTTGGGGTTTAAGGATTTGGGGCCTACGGCTTAGGGGACTTAGGGTTGAGGGCCCTGCAATGGAACTCCCCACCCCCACTTAGACAAGAAGAAAATCAATATCTTAAGCTCTGAATCCTGCACCCCGAGCCCGAAAACCTGAACCAAAATCTGCAGCCCATACCTACTCTAGCGCTTACATGTAGTTTTGGTACTGCCTTACCACAAAACCAACACAAATACTAAACCCAAATCCTAACCCTAAACCCTAAACCGTAAACCCTAAACCCTAAACCCTAAGAAGAGGCCTGCAACACTGGATCTGGAGCACAGGGCAGTGACAGCGGCGGCGCCTGGTGTCGAAGGGCTTTGGGGTTTGGTTCCAAAAATGACGGTTTAGAAGGTCTCCTCATCAAAGGGTATGTGGGGGTCATATGTTGATAGGGTTATGTAGGGATAGTTTTGGACTTTTTGTGTCTTGATGTCCATTTGGGGGCCCTTTGGTTGAAGGCTTGGGGGGAAGGAGGTCTAGGGTTTAGGGCTTCAAGGCTTACAGATGCAGTGTTTAAGGTTTTGGGGGTTTTAGGGTTTTGGGGTTTGGGGGGTTTAGGGCTTAAGGGTGCTAGGCGAGTGTGCCCAGACAGCCCATAGAGTAGTAGGGGAGTCGGCGGATGAGGTGAAGTCCCACCCTCCCTCCCAAATTAGAAACCTTTGTCCGGTCCTAACCCCCTATCAAGGGGGAGGGGTCTAATCATTTACCTCCTACTTACCAGTTCATTCACCCTCAATAACAAGGGTCGAAGTATGACCAAACGTCCATACCAGACTTTGAAGTCGCCCTTGTCCATCTACCTTGCTGGTCGTGGAAGCTTATAGTCCCCCTTAAGTAGATAGAATATGGGGTATATGGGGATCTTATTGTAATATACCCAAAGCCATATTCTATCTACTTAAGGGGGACTATATGTTTAGGGTTTAGGGCTTAAGGCTAATTTTTTCACCCCTGGACCACTAACGGTTCCGTGGAACATGGCTAACACAGCTCCTTGCACGGGTTTAGGGTTTAGGGTTTAGGGTTTAAACCACTTCATAGCCTAAACCGGCACCTAAACCCTAAACCCTACTCTAAGCCCTCTGAACCCTGCACCCCCAGTCCCCCTCTTTGATATCCTCCCCAAAACCCTACTAAGCCCTACACCCTAAAGCCTAAAACCCTAAAGTGCGCCTGAAACTCGAGGGATGCGACTACCAGTTCGCCATTGCGCCTGTGGCTGGCGTGGGATTCTGGCAGGAACAGACTTAATAGAGAGCAGCCTGAATGCAGGAATACCGGGGCCGTACTGTAGGGGCTTACATATTCCCCAGTTAAGCGTTCAGGTTTTAGATTAGAGGGCGTAGGGTTTAGGGGTATTACGGTATCACCCCACTTATGAAAAAACAACCAGGGACTGCACATATGCATATTACAGCTCCTCTCCAACTGGCGCGGCGAGTTTCCAATGTATAGAGCCAGGAGTAAGGGTTCTATGTCCGCTTAAACCGCTTAACCCTAAGCCCTGAACCAACCCTAAACCCTATAAGCCCTAAACCCTAAGCCCTAAACTCATACCTCAGTGCTTACTAATGATGACGTGCAGTTCTATGCAGTTCTGCTCAAGCTTGAAGGCGATACAGCTCTTTGAAGTATCAATGTTGCAGGGGCTTTCCCAAAATTAGGGGTACCTTTCTGGGGTCGCTAGGGGATATATAGGGACGTATGATATAGGGTTTAGGGCTTAGGGATTCCCAAAATGAGGGGTACCTTTCTGGGGTTCAGATTGGACTGTTGGGCTCTGCCTATTTTGGGACAGTACCATTGTGCCACATCAGCATGGCTCAGCGGTACAAAGACAAAACAGACCACCAACCCCAAAGCTAGCTAATAAACCCAGCATATTCTAGGTTGCTGTTTGGGAACTTAAGTTACCATAAGATGGGTGTGTAGTAAATAATGGATTTCCTTCTTGTAGCAACCCGACACACCAAACCCTAAATCCTATATATCCTTCTTATAGTAACTCAATGTAAGCTATAACCTAAACTCCTAGAATTCCCACTTCATCACCCCTATAATAATCCCATATATGAACCCACTGAAGGAGTTTAGACTGTAGCTCCTTTTTAGTTCCCTAAGGGCAAGCCAGTAATCCCAATGCACTAAACCCATGAAGGGGAGTCCATCTTTGAATCCCTGAACTCAGGGGCGGTTTAGGTTTTTTTTTTTGCGCTCTTTTCGGTTTAGGGTTTAGGGTTTAGGGCTTAGGGTTTAGGGCTTAAGGTTTAGGGATCATCGGCATAAGTCCGACAGTTTTCGCCAGTTGAATGCTGCAGAGGATTGCAAGCTATCAATCCGCACTTACTAAGGAGATTTTGGTAAACCCAACCCCGACTAGTAGGACTTTTTAACAATCACACGATCCTACCTAAATAGAGAAGGTCAGAGGACCGCGGCATCATCCTTGCATTTGACGTTTCGGCAGTGCCTGCAAGGCCCCCAAACCCTGGATCAAAAACCCCCACTCAAGCTGGGAGTGAAGGTCGGGGGCTAAGCGCTAAGCCCTACATGCAAAAGTTAATACACAAGGGTAGGGTAGGTGCCATTTGGCTGGCCAATGCGCTGCCCATGCTCTGCGTGGAATTCCACTTCCCCCCATGTGGTTTAGGGCTTAGGGTGAAGAGACCTTGTAATTTGGGAAACGACTGGGACTAGATGGAGATGTAAAGAGTTCCTTGGAAGACTGTATGGGCATCATGTTAAGCCCTAAACCCTAAACCACAACCCTAGACCCTACTTGGATTCCAAGATCCTGACACCTACTACTGTACGGGCCTAGATACTTGCCAAGATCATCTTTGAGTCTCTTCGAGGTATCTTATACCAGGGTTATAACTAGCAGGAATCTAGGACCAGAACATTGCTGATTAGTCAGGCGTCTACATCCCTAAACCCCTAAACCCTAAAGCCCTTAAAGCCCTTAAAGCCCTTAAATCCCTAAAACCCCCCTAAACCCAAAGCCCTCTTTCCGAGCACTGTGGAGCCCAGTGGCTGGATCAGCTTAGCGACGGAGGCGGAAGCTGCAGGTACGCCTCTGGGCCTGGAAAAAGTCGGCGGTTTAGGGTTTAGGTTTGTTTAGGGTAGTTTAGGGTAGTTTAGGGTAGTTTAGGGCTTAGGGTTTAGGGTTGAGGAGTTTAGAGTTTAGGGTTTTGAGTTTGGGGTTTGTGGTTTAAGGTTTGGAGTTTGGGTTTAAGGTTTGGGGTCTGGGGTTTGGGGCTTAGGGTTTGGAGCTTAAGGTTTCTTAGTTTAGGACTTTGGCCCTGGGGAAACTTAGAGTTAGAGGTTGGGGAATTAGAGTTTAGGGTTTAGGGTTTAGGGTTTGGGGGCTCCAGGATTTTGGTTTGACATTGTGAGCCTACACTAGCGACGTACAAGTTGAAACAGCAAATCAGGCATGGGCAGACTGAGCTAAAAACAGGCTGGCCAATGCTGTAGCCGTTAGGTAATCCAGGGGTTAGGGTTTCGGATCTGGGTTTCGGGGTTTAGGGATTAGGATTCAGATTCAGGGTTCACGGCCTTCATTCGGCTTAGCATTGATTTTGCTTGCAAGACTTGGGATTGAAGGGTCTAGGGTCGCAGTATTAGGTAAGAATGCACTAATATAGACCCCAATGTACTATGGTCGTTAAGGGTCTGGAGTTCAGGGAGTGAGTCTAAGGTTTTGGGCTAGGGGTTTGAGGCTTCGGGTTTGGGGTTTTAGGTTTGGGGCTTGGGGTGTAGGATTCAGGGTTATTCTCAGGGTACCTGCATGAAGGCAACGGCGAGATGCAGTCTTGGGCTTTCAGGGTGCTGAGGTGTCAGCGTCTGTCTGCCCGCCTCGAAACCCTAAACCCCGGGTTATATCCATATTTGTATATATGTACTTAAGGGATTCCATGTTCGTTTCCATTCCGAAAGCAAGAACTTTGCAGAGCAATATTAAATGTAATGATGGTCTCAGTTTATGTTGTACTCAAGCTCCAGCTATTTCCACATTGCTCCTCTCCTGACCGCTGAAGGTCGAATGTCTGCTTTTGAGGAGAGAGTCCGAGAAGCTTCCGAACCACTGGAATCTGCAGACTTTCACAGCAACTCTGCGACAGGACAACCCGCAAGTGGCATGCAATGCCAGGGTTTAGGGTTTAGGGTGTAGACTATTCTTGAAGCTCCGCATGAATACTTGTCACCCCCGCTGCTGCGTGGCCAGCGCCACTCAAAGAAGGCCAAGGAAGGTGTTTCTTCAAGAAGGCGGCCCTCTGAGACCAAAAAAAAACACGTAGGGTCTGCAATGAGGGTTTAGGGTGGGCGGGGATTATCAGGGGATTATGTTTGGTCCTTATTTGTGCCTGCATAAACACCTACAATCCCAGCTTGTTCTACATGACCTTCAGAAACAACAAAACATCCCAGTTTCAACCTGGATGATAAGCGCCTACATGCTCACTGTATACATGTTACGTTACCTCCATAAACACCTACATCATCCCACCTTAACTTTGATTACATTGAGAGCCACCTGCTTTAAGGTTTAGGGTTTAGGGCAATTTCCCTTGCAGTACCTTGATAAGCACCTATGTTCTTCGGCTTCCATTACATGACCTTCATGAGCACCACCTATATCATGACAGTGCCACATCATTGTCCATTTTGTTTTCTCCTTTGCAACTCCGAATCCTTTAGACATGGCGCAACCTATAGGGTTTAGGCTTTGAAGCACCCTAGGACCCCCCCCCCCCGACCACGTGTCGTAGTTCCTGTGCAAAATACTTCCAGCCCCCCCCCATGGCATCTAATTTCTGGTTGTTCGCTTTGAATGGATAGAAGCTCCATGTAATCCTCAATAAGCTTGCAGGTCCATTTTCCTTTGCAGTCCTCCATAGCCCTACTAGCAACTAGCAGTAAACCATAAAACCCATATAGAAGCAACCGTCAAATTCCCAACCACCAGACCATGTCGTGGGCGGACATGACTTTCGCGGCTAACGCTGAAAGCCGTGTACAATGCTGGGGCACACAACGAAACACGTTAATCATGATGCAGCAAAGTGTGCTGCATAAGAGGTGTTAAACAATCCTTCCTCGACAAAGAGGAGAAAATTCTGAGCCAAACAGATCGGGAAGATGAACAAAACGGCAACGCCAAGGCAATGTCCATCAGCCAGGTACAGAGTTGTACAGAATTGACCGCTGCACACATCTCCGCGGATGCCCCCACTTTCAATTTCCTTTTCCATTCGAATTTTCTTTTCATACCTCAGCCCTAAAAACCGAAATCCTGAAAACTTAGCCTGCACAGGGTTGGCAATCCAAGCCACACTCTGCACATAGCATCGCCCTCCCCGCCCGAAGGGCTGTAGCAAAGCTTCGCCACCTTGATGGGACAAAGCCAGGACTTCGGGCTACTTGGAAGGTCAGGGAGTCATGGTAAGAGGTAGGGTTTATAAAGGGACCCTACTGGGAACCCCAAATAGGGAACCCCAAGAATATAGCAGGAATATAATGGAATATAAGGACCCTGGTAGGTATATTCCTATTATATACCTACTATATTCTTGGGGTTCCCGGTTTGGGGTTCCCAG
>CAJNIZ010043403.1:29853-42360 GCA_905231905.1 Symbiodinium pilosum
ATAGCAGGAATATACTGGAATATAAGGACCCTGGTAGGTATATTCCTATTATATACCTACTATTTTCTTGGGGTTCCCTATTTGGGGTTCCCAGCAGGGTCCCTTTAGTTTAGGGTATAGAGATTCACAATGGGGGTATCAGGGTACTTACAAAGTCCCCTGGCCCTCCATGTAAGATCTGGAGTTTGTGGGCTTTAGGGTCAGGGACTTGGCTTTACGCAAGCAATACTACAACATGAGTCTACATAAGTCCTAACAAAAAATCCCATAATTCTCTCACGGCGTCCATAAAAGCTTTAGCAGTTAGGGTTCTGTGGGGGGCTTGACTTCTGGTTTCGGGGTCTGGCAATTTGGACGCCAGTCGTCTCTGTACCTGCTAGAGTTGGCAAAGTCAAATACGGAAGCTAGCGGTGGAAGATGCAAACGACTGTAGGAGCTAGGGCCCGTAAATCCAAAACCCCCATACACCCCAAACCCCTAACCCAGAAAGCCCCCCACTCTAAACCCTAAATCCTATACCCTAAACCTGTATGTAACCTCGAGCCCGCGTACGAATACTACGCGGCATCGTACCACCAAGCCTCCCTCTCCCACCTGGTTTTAGGGTTTAGGATTCAGGGTTTAGGGTTGAGGGCTTAGGCTTCAGGGTTTAGGGCTAAGGGTTCAGAGTTTAGGGTTTAGGGCTTAGGGTGCAGGGTTTAGGGCGTAGGGTTTAGGGGGTTGCTTGGGGACAGCTATTCGATACTTGTCCAAAATATCCGTTGCCAAAATGGCCATAAACTAGGTTCCCTTTTTGGTCAGGATCCTCCTTTAAGGAAGTGTGTTCATAAGTGTCCCTCCTGGAGAAGGATCCTCGAACAACTCTGGGGTTTAGGTAGGGATATGGAAAAGAAAATGGAAACTACTATCATAAGTGGGTTATATAGGGTTTAGGGATTAGGGCTTGGGGTTTAGGTATTATAGTTTACGGGTTTGTTTGTGGTTGTTTGGTTACACAGGTTTATGCCCCAAAGTTTGCAGTATTCGAAGGTACCGCAAGAAGCAGCTAGCACGACAGAATTGGATGAACCCTAAACCCTAAACAGGGCGTAGTATTCTAGGGGTCCCCAGAACGAGGATTCAAGATTTGGGGGCCTATATTGGGTTCCCCTTATTTGGGAAAAACCCTAAACCACAAATCCTGAATCCTCAACCCTCCTAAACCCCAAACCCTAAAACCCTAAACCCATAAACCCTAAACCCATAAACCCTAAAACCTAAACCCATAAACCCATCAACCCTAAACGGGAAAACAAGGGCAACTCCCTCTCAAGGTGAATCGGACAGCATCGTAGTCACAAAGCCTGCAGGCCCGCAGCAGCACAGCAACAGCAGGGATTTAGGGTTTAGGGGTTTAGGGGTTAGGGTTTAGGGTCTGGGGGTTTAGGGTTAAGGGTCTAGGGGTTTTGGGTTGAGTGGTTTATTGTTTAGGTTGTTTATGCACCGCAGGCAGCGCACCAACACTTACGGACTCTGTAAAGGCCCCTCCATGATCCGTTGCAGGAATTATCTTAAGAGAAACTCACAAACCCTAAGCCCCAAGCCGCCAAATTGAAACCCAGAACCCACAAACCCCAGACCCCAAACCCCCAGGCCTAAACCCCCAAGCCCTAAACCCCAAACCCTGAACCCCAAAAGCCCTAAACAACAAACCCAAAACCCTAAACCCTAAACCCCAAACCCTAAACCCCAAACCCTAAACTTTAAGAAACTCCCATCTTGCTGATCTGGCACTGGCTCGCTTAGGTCGACTTTCAGCGGCGCTTGAGGTATCATTTCTCGAGCCTGCTAGCTCCAGGAGCAGGTTTGGGGTTTAGGGTTTAGGGTTTAGGGTTTAGGGAGCCCCCAAAGTAGGTAAAATGATAGCCCCAATCCCCAAAATGTAGCCCAAAAAGGCCATGATTTTACATGCTTTTGGGGTTCAGGTAGGTGTAGGGTGTAGTGTTAGGGTTGGGCCGGGGCTGAGGGTATAAGGTTTGAGGTTTAAGGTTGAGGGTCAGGGTTGGGGTTTCGGGCTTGAGGTTTGGGTATAGGCTTAGGGTTGAGATTTGGGCTTAGGGTGAGGGAAGTGTTGTGAGGTGGAGTTTTGTTGATAAGACATGCTCTCTGATAGTACAAAGGGAGTAGACTAAAGTCGATGTTCACGTGCAGGCGAAACGGGTGAATGTGGTCTTCGTCGAAAAGCCGAATACGCTCCACTAATTGGTCTCCGTATGGGGCAAGCGCGAAAGCGTTTGAAGACATGGCATTGACTTTGGACACGCGAGCTGTGCGGAATATCTAAACCAGCATGGGCCATAGACACCATAGGACCATAAGCACCTGAGAAAACACTTAACTGCGGATGATGGCTTTGGAGAATGAATTGTATTTCCAAGCAACCCTAAACTCCCCTAAACCTTAAACCCTGAACCCCTAAACCCCTTAACCTTAAACCCTAAGGTTTAGGACCCTTGTTTCGAAAGCCCGTGCGGAGCCCCGCTCCCCCACAGCATGCGGGCATTCCACCCGTCCTTTCCGCTCAATTGTTATTTTCAAAGATGGGGGTTTCCCAAAATTAGGGGTACCTTTTTAGGGGTCCCCATAATAAGGATTATAGTATTTTGGGGTCTGTATTGGGGTCCCCTTATTTTGGGAAACTACCATATGCATCAACCATAAAAACTTTCTTAATCCTCCTAGCTAACCCAAGGACAAGATGATCAACAATGAGCTGAATTACTGAATGGAATGCTGTGAGGACCGACAAGTACGACCAAGAAATCATGTTAAACTAGCGAAAGCCTCCACCTCACAACAGTTCTTTCATTAGTGTGTGGGGTGTAGGAGTCAGGGTTTAAGGTCTAGGCGTCAGGGAGCAGGGTAAGAACAAATCGAAAATCAAATGGAAACGGTCAAGGGAACGGGGGTTTTGCGGAAAATTGGGTTCAAGGTTTACTTACCTCTACTCCCCTGCTACCCCAAACCCCCAACCCCAAACCCTAAACCCTGAACCCTGAACCCTAAACCTTAAACCTTAAACTCAATAGCTTATGGGCGGCGTAAAGAACCCTGTGGCACTGCCCACCTGTAATGGGCTTCTACTTAATTAGGAGTTGTATGTATATATATAGGGTATATAGGGTAGATAGGGTTTAGGGTTATTAACGGTTAGGGTTGCTTGTTGGGCCCAGGAAGACATCCTAAGCGCATAGCTGAACCCTAAAACCCTCAATCCCAAAAACCCTAAAACTCTAAACTAAAACTCTCAAACCCTAAAACACTCAACCCTACACCCTAACGCTCTAAACCCTAAAACCCCACACCCTAAGTCTCTGAACCCAGATCAACAATCCGCCTGTGCGCCCATAACGTCTCGTCGAGCCGTGGTGAACTACGCCGCCCCGTGCAGTGATCGCACAGAGGGGCAAGAAGGCAGCAGGCGCGGTTTTGGATTATCGGGCTTAGGGCTCAGGAATTTGAGATATAGTCTAAACTCCTAGTATCCCCCTTAATGACCCCTATAGTAGTCCTCTATATAATCCCCTATATAACCCCCTTTAAGGAGTTTAGATTTTGGCTCATTTGACGATAGGATTTTGAGCTTAGGGACGAGGTTGGGGGTTTGAAAATTTATTGTTTAGAGGGGAATGAGAAATTGCTCCGCATGGTACTCCAAATCATTCCCGGCCAATCAGTGTAAGTTTAGCATTCGTGTTTCACCCCGGTACGGATGTTAGAACTTGGGGTTCAGGGGTTAGGCCGCATGAGGGGAAACTGTTAATCTAAGAGTTACTGTACAGCTTCTAGACCCTAGACCCCAAACCCTCAACCCTCAGCCCTAAACCCTAAACCCGAGGATTTACGCTTACAGGATTTCAGGGATGGAATTGAGAAATTGGTGGCTAATGGGCGCTACGAGGAGTATCGAATGGAAGTAGAGCCCTTGGGGCTTATGATCAAGCTGTAGGGCCCCAAACCCTTGACCATGTCTTAGTGGGCACAAGGCTTCCTAGGTTCTACTGTTGATACTAAAAGCCCTGCATGACCTTCTTGTACTACACTATAGTTTCCAGTATATAATGCACGTAGGGTCATGCAGGACGTTTAGTATACACCCTAGGATTCAACAGACGTTCTGCTCCGGGATCTACGCCTTTCCTTTTACCTGGCTGCTTGAAGGCAGCTGGCCCTGATTTAGGGTTTAGGGTTTGGAGTTTAGGGGTTTTGGTGAACCCTAAACCCTACACCTTAAACCCTAAACCCTAGGTTTTTCGTCCAGACGTTAGTGATTCCACGCGTATTGCTGAAATCTGGAAGACCCCTGGGGCTCCATGTGAGTAGTGTTTTTTTGGTGGTTGAACCTAGCAAGATTATATTCCTTACATAAAATACTCTACCCCAAAAGGAGGATAGAATCCTACTCTATATTGGGTACCATAGTATCCGCAAATTGAATACTACTCATGTAGGTATATAGGATACACTGAGGGGCCTGAGGGTTACCAGATAACTAGTTTCAGGACCAAGTATATACTATACAGCTACAATGAGCCTTTGGAAAACTGGGTTGGAAGTTATAGTACCCCTTAAGTAGTAGGTAGAATATGGCTTTGGGTATATTATAATAAGATCCCCATATACCCCATATTCTATCTACTTAAGGGGGACTATAACCTTACACCCCAAACCGTGCTATGCTTCTGGCGGGCTGTAATCGCAAGGCTGGCACTCTACTGCGCCTGCTGCAACTGCTCTGGGAGGGACTGCATACGTTACGTTTTGGCAAAGTTGTAATTTTGGGCTTGTATACAGATTATAAAGTTACAGGCTATGGTCTAGAGATTAAGGATTGTACTAGGGTTTATAGGGTTTAGGGCTTGGCGGGCATGATGAAAGGGTTCATATTTTGAATATTACAGGGACACTGTTAGTCACCGCTCGGACTTCTACATCACCATTGGCTCCATCTTAATGGCCTAAACTTCAAACTCTCAACCAGCTGAGCTACAGTCAATATTCTCCATATGATTGACAGGCATGGATTCCTATTGGCGAATAGATTTTGGACAGTACTACACACGTAAACCCTCGACCCTTAACCCTAAATTGGCTACAGGATACCTCGGTCCAGCCGTAATCTTCAGTAGCGATCCCTTGCCTCATCCCCGACTGAAGGTTTTGAGAACCTACGCCGTCTGTCTTTCATAGCTAACTCCAACTCTTAGCATCCCCTTAATAACTTCTCTAATACTCCCCTATATTATCACCTACATAACCCCCTTTTAAGGAGATTAGACTATAGCTCATCTGACAATCAGACTCGAGGTTTTGAGCCCTGGCAAAAGAAGTAGCCAGATTCGCTTACACATGGTGCATACTCTAGACTCCTTAAAGGGGGTAGTACCACAGGTGTAAACCCCAAACCCTAAGCCCTATAGGCGCTAGGGGATTATGTAGGAGACATTAAGCGGGATACAAGGGGTTTAGAGTATAGATCACATGTTGCATACGTAGTTTTCATCCGAAGGATGAACCTGACGGAAAAACTCGCGCACCTCTAGCTACCACTACTACTGATTATTATACTACTGATAAGAAGAATAAAAAATAATATACCACCACTACCACCACAGCCCAACGTGCAACTGAGACTTGTCAGGCTGTTGCTGTCATCAATCCTGCTCCTGCTGCTGCTACTTCTCTGGCAGCTGCTATTAAGCATGTTTTTACTGATACCTCTACCGTTCCCAATTCTACTACGAATAGTCATGATTGTACTATTGTTGCTGCTACGGCTGCTAGTACACGACTAATCCCAACACTGTTGACCAGTACCGCCATTGCTGGTAACTCAAGTTGTCAACTGCTACTACTACATGTAGCTTGGCCGTCCTTGGCCCCTCCCAGAGCGCTAAATATGGAAGTTTCGGTGACCACACGCGTGGCCAACGGGTCGTGTGCAAAGTGGCTAAGCCCTGTGAAAATGGAGCCAAGAAGGACGTGCGGCGGATTCAGGCATAGGGTTATAGGAGGACTGACTTGGAACGCAGACATTTGTTAATTGAATTGTCTTCCTCATGACTCCTTCCTGTAACCCCAATAACCTACAGCTTTATGGGTCATACCTACCAATTAAAGGGTACTTCCTACTAAACATTAGGTTATTGGAGCCACAGGTAGCTGCTACAGACAGTTGAACCTCATTCGTTACGTCAGCCTCCAGCTTCATGGCCCAGCTTGGGACAGACTATGCGTGTAGACCATATAAATAGTAATAACCGCAGTAAATATCAGAAACACTAGAAATAATAAGACAAGAAATACTAGAAATATGTCAAATGAGAGCAATAGGAGTAGTAAGAGCAATATACAGCTGTGATATGCCCTAAACCCTAAACCCTACCGTGCAACATGTCAACTCCGCTCCAGCAGAAGGGGCCAGCTGGGCCAATGGTGGGGCCTTAGGGTTCAGGGCTTAGGGTTTAATTAGGGTTTTAGGCTTTAGGCTTTACGGATTTAGGGTTTAGGGTTTAGGGCTTAGGGTTTAGGGCTTAGGGTTTAGGGCTTAGGGTTTAGGGTTCAGGGTTTGATCTTGGGCTAAAGCTCTAAGCCCCTTGCCTAAACCTTCCGAAGCATTAGATACCCTTTTGGTGACGCTGACAAAATCTGATTGGACTACTTCGATTCTGCCATATGTCTGGAACGTCCTAGAGAAGAAGGATCTAGAGCTGCAAGCACGAAGAGGTTCTGACCACGAGGAAGTGGACAGCAAACTGGCACAATCGATGAATTCTGCCATCTAGGCTGCCATATGACGACCCGCTAGTGCTATCTATGACCGTAATGATAAGGGGTAATAGGATAATCTAATGCCTTGTTCGAACTTGGGGTTGCCCGCCTACCATGAGATCTTGCGGCGCAAAACAAACTGCTTTTTTAGACACCGGTTTCCAGCCTGTCAAGCATGTGGGGTCAAGCAGGATGTTCATTTCAACTGTATCTCATGCAGAGTCTACTACCCAGAGCCTCCGGCGTAGTTCCTTTTTGGCCTAAACCCTGAACCTTAAACCCTAAACCCTAAACCCTGAACCCTAAATCCTAAACCTTAAACCCTGGCCAAGATTCTTTTAATTCTGGCTCCTAGTCATCATGCAGGGAATTTTGCACCACCTCTAGGTACATATATGAAAACGAGCCATCGTCTAAAAGAGGGTTTTGGGATTATGTAGGGGACTAGCAGCTACTATAGGGGATACTATAGGGGATATCAAAGGGGACGCTAGGATTGTAGACTATGGCTCATATGTATATACATATACATATATATATATATAGCAATTAGGGTTCGGGGTTTAGGCTATACCTATACAGCGCAATGCCTAAGGTGTGTTATATATATATATGTAAAGAGAGAATTGTTCAAGCTTTCCTTTATCCACAGTGGGATGGACCTGACAGGCTCCTCATTTAAAACATGCCTTGCACGTGAATTACATTCGGAAGTCTGGTATTCTAGTATGTTTCGTTTTTCGATGTCAACACTAGCTGCCAGCAAGAAGCAGTACAAAGAAAACCCTAAACCCTAAACCCTAAACTATAGGCATCGGCCTTGCCTCTTTTAGTTCCCAATACACAGAAGACACCAAAGCCTTTTGAGCAAGGCCCCGTAGAGGTTGTCTCTCCATACCGTGGTTTAGGGTTTAGGGATTAGGGTGGTTTTAGGGTTTAGGGCCAAGGGGTCTGTTGTGGCTTAGACTTCTGCAAGCACCTGTCCCAAACTAGGCAGCTGACACCAAACATTCACAATAAAGTTTATCTACGCATTGTTGAACTACTAATACTCCAAATCCCAAAGCCCAAACCCTAACCCTCCCGGCCTGAACCCAAACCCTGAACCCAAACCCTGAACCCAAAACCCTGAACCTTGAACCTCAAAACCCAGACTAGTTGTTCTGACCCAGGGTGGAGATCCCCCTGGCCCAAGTTACCGCCTGCCTTGCAGCTATCAGGTACTATAGGAGCTATAGCCTAATCTCCTTGTATCCCCGTTAATAACCCCTAAAATATCCCCTATTCACAACTTATAAATATACGACGCCCCTTTAAGGAGTTTAGACTATAGCTCACGTAGCTATGCTGGGGTTCCGAGTACACCCAAACCCAACCCTGAATGCCAAGCCACAAACCCTGACGATTTTCAAGCCATAGACCCCCTAGTGCAGAAAACAGCTTAGGCTAACAGATTAGGGCATAGGGTTCAGGGTCCAAGCCCTAAAGCCTGAACCCTACATCCAACCCCTACCCTCTGAGGCCCTGAATCTTGACCCCCACCCAGACCCCCTGAAAAGATCCAGAAAGCAGAGCCCCAAACATGGTACCTTAGACTACTACTAGTGGGTAGTCTCTAGGAACCCTTAGGGGCATCTATCTTCTAGATCCTCCCAGGGGTCTGGGTACAGCCCGGAACCTAACATCGAATTCTCCATGACCCTCCGCTCTTTTGGCCCCCGCCAATCTCAGCAGGACGGTCCCTGCCTTGAAAGCTGAGGACTAAATAGAACTAAGGGTTAGGAGGCTTTGTTACGGTTTGGGGCGTATGAGGTTTGAGAGATTCAGCGCTCAGATTTCAGACTGCTTACCTGAAAGCTTAGAGACGATGAGGTTAAAGGTTTAGAATTTAATGTTGGGGCTTGAGGCTTCGGGCCCAGGGCTAAGCTTGAGCTGCGTCATCCAGCTTAGGGTTCGGGTTTAGGGCTGAGATTTAGGGATTGGGTTTGAGGGTTTAGGCTGCAGGCCTACAGGTATAGGCTTAAGGATTTATAGTCCCCCTTGCGTAGATAGAATATGGGCTATATGGGGATCTTATAAAAATAAACCCAAAGCCATATTCTATCGATTTAAGGGGGACTATAGGCTTTAGGCTGGTTCCGTCTTGGAGCAAAAAAAATGAAAGTGCTTGCCGTTGCAAGGGCTCAGGACAATTTTCTGCATTACGTAGTACCTAGGGATCTATACGACTTCAGCGAATAGCCTACGGACCCGGTATTTGGCTCTGGAACACATTGTTATAGGCCTACTTGTTTCAGGATCCATGATCAGGGACTTTTTGATTTAGAACCAGGCTGCAGCTGCTGCAGCAAAGGGTGAGACAGCTGAATACCTGCCGCTTGATGGGAGGCAAAAGCCAAGAGGGCAATCCAATGTTGTATAAACCACTAACCTTACTTGTAACGCTAGTTCTCAGAGCTCTCGGATTTTATTTGGTATGACTTGTATTTCTCTTACCTAGGATGTGCGCCAGACACTTTCTGCCAGGTCAGTGGAAAAGTTGCATGTGCTGCAAATTGCGCCATAATCTTCTTTGTATCCGCGATTTAATTCGTTTGAATCTTTCAGCTCCACCCCTTATTAGCTGCTTCTTAATGCCTGTGCCTTACAGAGACACCGGAGATGTTGCAAATGATCTCTGCAGAACTTTCGAGAGAGAGGAACCATGAAAATGAACGATAGTTAAGAGGATCGTGGAAGTCTCCCCTAAGGGAAGTACATAAGATAGCATCTACAAGGATGTGGAGACCTGGATTTTCAGTCAAAACTTTGCAAGCAATAAGTGTGCTGAACAGGGGGGGCAACAAAGGATGAGCAAGCCCATCACGAACATGATTCGGTAATTGGAAACGTTCCTACAACCAGCTTGAAGAATTCGAGGCAAGTTTCAGGGAATTTCTCTGATCCTTTGTGAAGGTATGTGAAGCGGAGCTTATTTCTGAAAATACTCTGAAAGGGCCAGCCCGCAATTCGGAGTGCATGAGTAGGTCTAAGAATTGCAAGTTCTGTTTGGCGAACCCAAGAAAACCGTTCCCGCAAAGGGGCAAGCTCAAACATGAACGGTCTCTTTTAAGGGTCTCTGTAGCAAGGGATCTGGATTTTTGGGGTCTATGTTGGGTTGAAACAACCAGATCTCTGAACTTAGTATAAACCCCACCTTAAACCCAAAAGACCTTCAGTTTTGGGACCTTATAGTATATTTCTTCATATGAAATCCTAAAACTGAAGGTCTTTGGCGTCTAAGGCATACCGTATCTCGTAGAGTTTTTTGATGAAAGCGCGGCATTCAGGAGGAAACTGCTACGTTTGTGAAACGGCTGCGCTATTTTCAGACTGCTGTGGTTTCCTTGGCCACAGGTTTGGGGTTTAGGGTTTAGGGCTTCGGGTTGGGGATCTCACATACTTTGGGGCTCCAAGTAGGGCTTAGGTTTAGGGTTTAAGGCTTCGGGCCTAGGGTTTATAGAGTCTACCTGAACCCAAAAGTGGTTACAATAATAGCCCAAAGCACATCAATACAGCCCAAGAGGCCATTAGAATTCAGGTCGGGTTTAACTTAGGATTTGAGGCTTGGGGCTTGTCGATTAGCTCTTTCTGAACCCTCACCCCTAAATCCTGAAACTGAACCCTGAAGCCCAAATCCTAAAACCTAAATCCTAAACCCTACACCCGCCCTGAACCCTAAATCCTACGCCCTAAACCCTACGCCCTAAAGCCTAAATCCTAAATCCTAAGCTCTAAACTGGGAGACCTCCACAAACTGGTGTCGGGTTTAGGTGTTTAGGGTTGGGTTGGAAACCCTCCAATCCCCGGGCGGTAAAATCCAAAAGCTAGTCAAATAGATACAGTTTTGTGGGTGCACGCTTACTGGAAAAAGGGTATGTAAACGTCGTAGAATATTTGCCCAATGACCCGAAGAACCGGTCACCCTAAGCACTCCCGCTGCCATCTTTGCGCCTCTTCCCACCACACCAGCAGCTGCAAGAGGGGATGGTGGGTTCGCCGGCACCTCCATGACCATGCCCGCGGCCTTCACATGCTCAGGCTGACGCGGCGCGACGGGGCCGAAAAAGGCCCACACGCAACGCGCCAAGCGTGCGCCCCACGTCCAGCTCAGCGCGGCAGGAGGGTCCATCTTGCTATGATCTGCAACTCTGTCCAGTGGAGTCCCGCTCAGAGTCGAAGCGGTCTTGCCTGGCGAACAGAAGTTTTGGTGCATCCCCGCCGCAGAGTCACAAGACTCGGGCGGCAAAGCGGCCAAGGAATGAGCATCCAGAGCGCACAGCCACCAGACACAAGGGATACCTTGTTGGGTGGAGAGGAGGGGAGCACCTATATTCCAAGATGCGTAGGCTTGGGGATTTTTTACATGAGCTGTAGTCTAAACTCCTAGTATCCCCCTTTATCCCGCTTAATAACCCCTATAATCGTCCCCTATATACTCCCCTCTATAATCTCTTTAAGGAGTTTAGACTATAGCTCACATGGTTCCTCAACTCAGCAAGGGAATAGCCCTAAACCTCCCGGAGCCCAGACACTTCTAAATCCAGAAGCCCTAGAACCCAATCCAGTGAGACCAGAAGGCCAGGCCCTTTCCCAAAATAGGGTGTTGGGTACTGCCCCGCCTCAGTAACAGTTGGATAAAAAAAAAAGAGGATATATATAGCCCTGAATGGGGCCCCTAATATGGGTTTAGGGTTTCGGGTTTTAGGGTTTAGGGGGGTTAAGGTAACATGGAAGCCCAAAATGGCAGCCCTGCAAAGACCTCTAAATGCTGCTAGGTTGGGTGTCCACAAGCCCTGTATTGGGGGCCCCTGAAAAAAGCAACCCTACCTTCTGGTTTAGGGTTTAGGGTTTAATAGAGGAATGGATGGTAGCCCTATACAAGCTCCAGTGAATACAATGTCCTTCATGTTCTTCTCAAGACCCAAACCATATACTACACCCTCAACCCTGAAAACTAAACCCTAAACCCTACATAGTGGGGTCCATGTTCTTTTCCATTCCTTCATTCTCTCCACTCTAAACCCTGCCTAAACCCTAAATCTTGAACTCTAAACCCTAAATCCTAACCCTAAATCCTGAACCCTAATCCCTAAACTCTCAACCTTTGGGGCAGGGTAAAAGGAGCCGAGTCTCGGCCGTGCATGCCGAGTGTAGCACTTCACCGTGCCATTCGGGCCGGGCACAACGACGACCTCAGGGCGTGGGATGGGGTGGATAGGGTTTAGGGGTAGGATTTAGTTTTTAGGGCTTCGGATTTAGGGTTTAGAGGGTTTAGGGCTTAAGATAAAGGCCTCGGGCTAATTTTTTGGATGCAGGCTTTAGGGCTTAGGATTTAGGGCATTGGCCTGAGGATTCAGGGCTTAGGGTTTAGGATCTAGGGCTTAGGATTCATAAGAACCGTTTAAAAAGGAGCCAAACAATGCAGCAGGCCTCAGTGGACTGGACCCAAGAGCCCCAAATCATTTGAGGCTCCTACTTGAAGAGGCCCTTAAAGCACATCCCCTGAACCCAAAACTGAACCCCAGGACCTCAAAAGCGAATCCGCCACCACCACCCTGAACAGTCATGGGTCCGTATTGGAACACTTTTCTTACATATGACATGTTGCTGAATTCGCACTTGAGATTCTAACCCTAAAGCCTAAACCTGCAAACC
>CAJNIZ010043403.1:42460-55906 GCA_905231905.1 Symbiodinium pilosum
TAGGGTTTTGGCCAGCACTTCAATGTCATCTGCCCCCCGGAAACACTTCCATGATGGCCTCCCTAACCCTAAACCCTAAACCTTAAACCCTAAACCTTAAACCTTAAACCCTAAACCTGAACCCCTAAACCCCAAACCCTTAAGGTCTAATAGCCCATAGTGGTCTGGCCGGAACCTTGTCGCCGCGCGCGATCTCCACAGCGACCAGCTCCTCATTGATGAGTGAAGGCCGGAAGACCTTGGGTTAATGGGTTTAGGTTTTAGGGGGGTTTAGGGTTTAGCGTTTAGGGTTTAGGGTTGAGGGGGGTTTTGGGGTTTAGGGTTAGGGTTTAGGATTCATAAATTGGGTCCTGCCGCCACCCTGCAACAGGTCTATATTCGGGGCCATATTGAGGGCTAGACATAACTATATTACAAATGTTCTCCAACTGTTACAGAGTGGAGCAACCCCCAAGATTTATGAGTAGGGTCTTGAGATAAAAGTCTGGGTAGGGTCTTGGGCTTTGGGGTAGATGAGTTTCGGGCTTAGGGTTAGATAGGCTTTCCAATGGCTTACAAGTATATAGAGTCTTCGGATCAGAGTCTGGGTAGGTTTCAGGGTTTAGGGTTTAGGGCCTTGCGTCACATGGGCTTCAAGGGTTTAGGAGTGCCAATACGGTTTAGGGCTTAGGGATAAGGGCCCTAAACCCTAAACGCTATAGTCCCCTTTAAGTAGATAAAATATAGGGTAATTATATGCGGATCTTATTAACATATAACCAGAACCATATTCTATCTACTTAAGGGGGACTATAACCCTTAAACCCTAAACGGTGACCTGTGCACTCATCATCTTGGGGTTTGGGCGATTACTTTCGCGCATTTTTTGGAGATCTTCAGGTAGGGTTTAGGGGCTCAGGGTTTAGGGAATCACCTTCATCCTTTTTATACTAACCTCAACATCATCTGGGGTCTACATTCTCTCAGTCTCTGGAGCTAAATTGGGAGCGGGGAATCGGTTTGAAGCTTCAGATCTTCACGCATGAATTCTGAGATCTGCGTCCGCTGATTCGGGCAGTAGGGAGCCTGTATCCCCTAACAACCTTTAACCCTAAACCCTTAAACCTAAACCCTTAAGCCTAAACCACTAAACTGTTCTAAGCTCCTAAACCCTAAATCCTTGACCCTACACCCTACCCAAGCCGAAAGCCATAATCCTCGTCCTCAGCCCTCAGCCATGTGCTTGCAAATCTACAGGAAGCGCAAGGTCATGTTCTAGGGCATTCTAGGGTTTAGGGGTTTAGAGTTCAGGGTTTTAGGGGTTAAGGGGTTTAGGGTTTAGGGTTTACGGGTCTAGGGTTCTTAAGAGATGCTACGACCCAAAGGAGAAGGTCATCTTCCTCTCTATAAGGAACTCAAACATCCCCATTCACAGTCCTACTCAATTTGAACGTGTGCTTCTGAATGGAGAGGATTTGGGGCGCGCATTGTATTCAGAGCCTTACATCACGAATTCCATATGAGCCACTGTCTAAACTCCTAGTATCCCCCTAAATAACCCCCATAATGGTCCCCTATATAATCCCATATATAACCTCCGTTAAGGAGTTTAGACCCTAAATCCTAAACCCTACAGCCCAAACCCTAAATCCTATGCACTATAGGACCCCTTATCTAACCCCCTTTAAGGAGTTTAGACTGTAGCTCATCTGGTGCTCAAGCGGAACTGTGGAGCGGCTCTGGCCCAACTTCCCATTAAGACCCTAAACCCTGAACCCTGAAATTCACAAGATGATCATATTCAAAGGTTTAGGGTTTAGGGGTTAGGGTTTAGGGCTTAGGGTTTAGGGTTTAGGGTTTAGGGTCTAGGGTGCAAAATTCCGTTCTTTGGAAGTCATCCACAGGACCGACATGGGCGCTTTTGATACATGGAGCGCCGAAAGTTGGAGACCTGCGCACATGTGGATCCACTCCACTACCTTGCAGTTTGATGCCAAAAAGTTCCCAACATATGGGGGGTTTCCTCAAATCAAGTGTACCTTTCTGGGGTCCCTGTAGCAAGGATTGCTGTGTTTTGGTGTCTGCGTGGGGGTCCCCCATATTTTGAGAAACTACCATATATACCTGAAGGTTGAAGCTTACCCCTTCAAAGATCCCCAAAACCCAAGATGAAGCCCCCTACAGCTCCACAAATCTCGGCCAGGAAACTCGCAGCACCAGGGCGTCAGAATCCCCCTTGGGTCTCAGATGGCCTTAGTCAGGCGTGTAGACGATCCAGAGAATGATCGCTCAAATCCGTACCTGGACCCTCACAATATGTAGAATAATGGCACTTTTCTGGTGCTTCGGGGGCTGTAGGGCTATGATTCTACCTATTTTGGGTGTGAACCATTTTGTCAAAGATTTTTAAGGTTTAGGGTTATTGTAATTATGCTTCAGGGCTCTGCTCCTCGTCTAGGATTCAGGATTAGATTCTTGCTGTTTGCTGGGCCGTGTAAGATATCACACGGTATGTTTTGTTTTTCTCAGGGGGCGGTCTTCGACACCAGAAACAGATATGTACTGTAGACATTTTATACAGACAAAAAACACCCAAAACACTAAACCTTAAACCCTAGACCCTAAACCGCTCGTACAAGGCCTGTGGGGTATCTTGGCTTGGCTTAGTGGAATATGGACATTTCTCAGCAAAACTCCCTAAACCCTAGACCCTAATCCCTAAACCCTAAACCCAAAAGAATCCTTAGGAGTGAACCCATAATGCCTTTGTAATCCTAGTGCATCCCTCAGGTTCCAGGGCACTCGCATCCATATCGTCGACCCTTAGCCCTAAACCCTTGTCCCTAAAGCCTAAACCCTAGTCCCTACACCCGGGCGGTTTATAGCGTTTTCTTGAGACTTAGGCCTTGGGCTCGTAGGGGAACGCTTTTCGATTTCGACTTCAGATCGAGGATAGGTTGCTCAGGGTTTAGGGATTTGGGGCGCTGTTGCCCGCGGGGGCCAGGGCGTAGGGTACAGGTTATGTGGACCCCGACCCTGTGCCAGAGGTATAATAGGAATATACGAGGACCCCAATATCACTATTGCGGGGCGCGGGGTCCACCAAAGGGAAAAGGTTTGCTTGGAAGGTCAGGGGGACTTAGTAAGTAGGATAATATCCCGCATAAGCCAAAAATGACCCCAATTATGCCCATTATTAACCTGCTTACTAAATCCACCTTTTTGACACTCCAACTCCAAGTAAGATTTAAGGTTTAGGGCCCTAAAACCCTAAACCCTGAACCGCTTGAGGGCATCGTCTCCTCGAAGAGACCCAGACTTTGAAACCAGATCGAGGTCTGAATGTGAGACCCGCAGGACGTTCAGGAGTATGGTTTAGGGTTTAGGGTTCAAGTCTTAGGGTGTAGGGCTTACAGGTTGGCAAGCCGGAAAAATCACTACATAGGGATGATCTAGGAATATGTATAGGGTTTACAACGAGAAGATTTTGTTAGCGCGAGCATCCAAAGGAAAATCCAAAGGAAAGGAGCACGGACCATTGAATCTAAATTGACTCCAATATAGCCACCAGAATACTATAATCCTGATTATAGGAACCCCCAGAAAGGTACGTACCCCTAATTTTGGGAAACCTCCATCTTCTAGTTACCCCAACCTCAACAGTTTGAACCCTAAACCCTAGAACTATCGTTTAAGGTTTTAGGTTTACGGTTTAATGGCGGAATTTGGGGAGTGGGGTTCCCAAAACCCTCAGATTGGCTATCTAGACCTGTCAAATCCATAAAATGGCCGCTACCCCCCAAAAAAATGTGTGTAGGTAAGCTCTGGGCCTTAAAGGCTAAAACCCCGCAACCAGAGTCGTCCTTCCCCCACCCAGTAACTGTCCTTAAAGGGGGCTTTATTAAGGGGCAATTATAACTCCTATTACCCCTTGCGGTAACTACTACTGCAACGGGGGAATGACCCAACCTAAAACCCACAACCAGACTCATCGAGTGACATGTCTCCCCAGGCTCCACCAACACCGAAGATACCTCAGGATGCAGAAAGGAGATGCAAGAGATCCCATGAAAGAGCACACCTTATTTAGGGCTTGGCCTAAACCCTAAACCTTAAACACCGTTTTTGCGAAAGATGCACGGAGTGAGGGCATGTTTCTTTGTAAAAGCAGTCTTCGTGCGATGTACATTGTTTTCTGTGATGAAAGACAATGTTGCGGACCTAATCCTCTAAGACTGTTTAGGGTTTAGGGTTTAGGGCTTAGGGCTTAGGGCTTGGAATCTGAGATGACAGATCACTAAGCCCTACAGACCCTCAACCCAAACCCGAAAGGACAAGACCTACATTACATTGAGAGCACCACCCTATACACCTTCTCCCTAAACCCTAAACCCTAAACCCTAAACCCTAACCTAGGAATTTCTGAATTCTGCTGGTGCGAGATTTCCTCAACCGCAGGAGGCATCCAACCTTGAGCCTTGCATCCTCAGCCCCAGGGTTTAGGGTTTACGGTTTAGGGTTTAGGGTTTAGGGTTCAGGGTTTAGGGTTTAGGGTTCAGGGTTTAGGAGGGTAGTGAGTTGTATTTAGGGTTTAGGGCTCAGGCTCCAACTAGCTCACATCAACCTGTCATCCCCCTACAGTCCCCCGTAAGTAGATAGAATATAGGTTTGGGTATATTATCATAAGATCCCCATACACCCCATATTCTATCTACTTAAGGGGGACTATAGACCTAGAATGCAGCTACTCTTACTGATCATTCCTGATGGACCTAGATACATGAAAATGCAAAAACAATTCCTACGGAGGCTACAGTAAACCCCAAGCAGCAGCCCGGCAGCCCGGAAGTGTAAACAAGCCTAAACCCTAAACCCTAAACGAACATCTAAAGCTCCAGCTCTAGACTGGGGGGGGCCTAGGGATTAGAAAGCCACAAGGAAATTAGGGCTTAGGGTTTAAGGTTTAGGGTGTTCTTTGTTTGTGGTTTAGGGGCTAGAGTAAACCCAAATGCTAGGCAAGCAGACCCTAATGAAGCCTGAGCCAACAGCCCCAAGCCCTTCAACCGGCCACAACTTCGGTATGGTTTAGGGTTTAGGGTTTAGGGGCAAACTGCAACAGACTCGCTATATCTGGAATGGCAAGTATGGAAGCTACCTGGTTATAACTTTGGTCGCCGTCCGGCCTAGCCGTAAACCGAAACTATACACCGGCCTTAAACCTCACTTTCATGTTTTGTTCGCCATGCTCTTTTTCCATTTGGTTCTGTACTATGGCCTAGATGGTAGTTTCCCTAAATAGGGGACCCCAATATAGACCACAAAATGCTATAGTCCTTGCCATTGGGACCCCCAAAATGGTACCCATATATACCCATAATTTTGGGAAACCCCTATATACCCCATAGCCACGCAAGTTGATGGAGGAAATCTTCTGCCTCGATACCTTAAGGAATCCTAAGTGGTGCAAGATTTCCTCTATGCACCGACACCCTAAACTCAAAACCTTAAACCCCAAAGCCCTAAACCCTAAACCTTGGGTACTGCCCCCTCCCAGTAACAGTTCATATAAGGGATCCTAGTAAAGGCTATATTATATATCTATTATATATTTAATATCCAACTGTTACTGAAGGGGGGCAGTACCCAACCTAAACCTTAGAGTTTAGGAGTTTAGGGCCCAAACCCTAAAACCCCCATCCCCACCCTAAACTCTACACCGTCGCAAGGATGGTTTTAGCCAGGTTGCCCCATCACTTCCAAGATTCCCAAGCGGCCTCGACACTAGGGGCCTCCTACAGTGGATACAAAAAAACCTCCTGCATGACCCTAAGCACCCTCAACTTTGGGAATTATTGTGGTACTATGATATATTAAGGCCATGCAGGATGTTTAGTATCAACAGTATCGCTTCGGGTTTAGGGTTTAGAGCTACAGGTTTTGAGCTTAGAGTATTAGAGTTGAAGGTATCGAGATTGGGGTATGGGGCTTAGAGCTTAGGGTTACGTAAGGGTTTCGAGATTAGGATAGAGGGCTTTGGGGCTTAGAGTTCCGGATTTCAATTCTAGGGTATAGGGCCTGCGGTTTAGGGTTGTTGGAGAAAGGCACCCTACAACAGCCCATATCCAACTCACAACAGTATTATGGGTTTCCCATGTCCTTTTTCTGCCCACCCTAGTCACAAACCGCAAGTCAAAGCCTAGAAGCCCTCTCAGTTTGGGGTGTAGGTTCAGGGTTTAAGGTTTAGCGTTGAGGAACTTCCTGACTGCAATCTGGTCTACAACAACGTGTTATCCACCAAAAGCGTAACAGTTGCTCAGGTGAACTTTCTGAATAAGCTTGATCTTTGAACACATTCTGTCTTTCTGCATATACACGCACCTCCATCGAAGTAACATGACCTTTGTGTTAGTGAATGTAGAACCTTGCGACGAAGGGTTTATACTTATCTCAAAGCCTTTAATTCGCCGCAGGGCCCTGAACCCAAAGCCTCAAGAAGGACGAACATGGATGCAAGGCCTCTCTATTAGCCCTAAACTGGGTTGGTGTTAAGGAACTTCACTTAAGTTTAAGCAATATGGATGTAGGTAAGTTAATTCCAGTTCCTCAACAGCAACCCAGTCAACCTTATACCCAGAAGCAGAAAATGCCCCTGCGGCAGTTTCTCACGATGACCCATATCATGAGTCCTCGCTGGGGACAGCCCGTATCCCTTTTCCCTGAAGGCTCTGTTGAGACTCAAGATTTAAGTCTCAATGTATCCTCCAGGGTCCTCTTCTTTTCAGAAATTCCCAAGTGCGGGTTCAGGGCTATTATAACCCGACTCTAGATGGTATTCAAACTAAATCAAAACCACTTTAGGTGACTCAGGGGGATTCATACTCGGGTTATACATATATCTGTAATTGGGCTGTATTATTACCTCAATTACCCTAAACTGTGCCCTAAACCCTAAGTTCTAAACCCGAACGCTCAGTATCAGTGACTATCAGGGATAAGAAGGATTATATTAGAGTTCTGATATGTTCCTACCACTATTACAGGGTGGGGGGGGTCCTCCTAATTTATTCCACACATCGGGCCATTCCCCCTACAGTTGCAGCTACCGCAATAAGTACTAGAATTTATGATAAGTCCATCGACAGAAAAACAACCTTTAAGGACAGTTCCCGTGAGGGTGAATGATCCAAATTATTCTACACATTTCTTGGATGCTAGTAGGGGAAAGGGAACCCAAGAACCATTAAAAAACAGTCAAAAAGACAAGTTTTGCAGATTTGCTGCGATCCAGGCTGGGCTTAATTGGTGGCTTAGGGTTTAGGGTTTCAGGGTGTTTCAAACCCCCTTGCAGTTGAGCATCATGGCCGCAAAGGGGACCAAGGACCTTAGCATTGGAGGCTTGAAATGATTGAAAAGAGGATCGCGGCACCGACTGGGCTAGTTGATTTGTGAGAACAAAACCCTAGAAGCCCAGTTACCTATATATTGGGTTCCTGTCCTTGGGTACCTGGGCTTCTAGGGAAAGATTGTTCATGCGAGGTTTTCCTTGCGACCCTCAGCCCTAAACCCTAAACATACCGGTCGGGAGCTAAAATCTGCTACCTGAACCCCAAACGCAGGTAAAATAATCGCCCAAAACACCTAAACATAGCCCAAAAAGCCAGTAACCAGTATCCTACGTACTTTTGGGATGCGGGTACTGAGCTGCGGTCTTATTGCCAAGCTTCCACTGCGGTCTTTCTGGCAGGTTTTCACATCAAAAGTGGTCAAGATCATTCTCAGATGCGGGGCATCTGGTGAGGTCCCCCGCGTTTCATGAGGCTAGGTTCCCCCTTAAGTAGATAGAATATGGGGTATATGGGGATCTCAATACAAAATACCCAAAGCCATATTCTATCTACTTAAGGGGGACTGTAGATGGGCGTAAAATGCACAGCAGAATTCACAGTACCTAGACCTCTAAGCCCTACCCCTTTTCTAGGGTACCAAGTTGTGTATTTAGGAGATGCAAGACATAACGTTAGGTATCTTCAAGAAAAGGTTAGGGTCTAGGCGCCTGGTAAAACCTAATGTTCATGTTGCATTTCGTTTGGACATATTTCCAGCATGGGATGAGCCCAAGCCCCGTAGCCAAGAGACCTCACAAGCCAGAAAAGGCTCCATTTGCATCATGAATGTGCAGTATGCGGGAAAGAAAGAAATTCATTTACTAGAGGTGGGACATTGTTGGAGGTGGCCAGCACATGCAATGTGAGAAAACCGTGTGTTGTAACGTCACGGACTCCGAAAATCTCCAAAAAGTGGGACACGATTGGGGAATGGATCCCGCAACTGGCCACTTTCCTTTCAGTAGGTAGAGGCTACTGTATCTTGCACCACTTACGATACCGAATGTAAGGGCATTCCAGGGATAGAGCTCATAACCTCTTGTAAGATTCCCATCATCACCATTCCCTCGATCCTAAGCCTGAACCCCTAAACCTTAAACCCTAAACCCTAAACCTTAAACCCCAAACACTAAACCCTGAACCCTAACCCTGAACCCAAGTCTAGGCTCATCAGAACATGTATTCCCCGTCCCTTCAGGAACCTTCTCTCAACCTCTAGGTTTCCATCAACCCAGATTAGACGTAGTTTAGGGTTTAGGATTTCGGGTTTAGGATTTAGAGTTTAGGACTTGGGTTTAGGATTTAGGGTGTAAGATTTAGGGTTTAGGGTGTAGGGGTTTAGGGTGTAGGGGTTTAGGGTCTAGGGTTCAGGGTGTAAGGGTTGAGGGTTTAGGATGAAGGCCTTGCGGGCTGGGGGAGGGGTCCCCAAGAAATGAGGAAGTTCTGCTGCCCAGAAACTCGCGCACATGGGCGCAGAGCTTTAGCCTGCCGGGCCCTCCGCCATAGGAGCCGGGAAGGTAGGTCACCTCCTTAGGGGTAGGGTTTAGGGTTTAGGGTTTTTTAGGTTTTTATGGTTGTAGGGTTGAGGGTTTAGGGCTTTAAGGTTGTAGGTTTAGGGTTTAGGGTGTAGGGGGTAGGGCTTCGGGGAGAGTAGTCTTTAGGGCTTAGGGTGTGGGGGCCTAATTAGATAGCAACTTGAGGTGCTCAATATCATGCTATCTAAAGATTATAGGGGAGGAAATCATGGCAATGAACGTAGACTGCAGAGGCCATTTGAGAACAAAATTGGAAAATCGAATTAGAAACGGCCATGGAACATGAAATGGAAATTGCAGTTATCTAGAGGCTTGTAACATGGATTGTAAATTAGGCGCCTGTTTACTTAGATCGTATGTGGGGTCATTGGTGGAAATGTGTTGTCTAACTCTACTAACATGAGAATCTCGGTAGCCTCAGAGTCCCGATGCAGAACCCTATACAACGATGATACGGTCGCATGAGCCACGGTTTTATGGTCTCACAACTCGGACACCCAATTTTTACACTCGCCAGTATTCCTCAGGTGCCATAAATACACTCACCCAAAGCAAGAAGAAACAACTAAGTTCATGTAACACTTTTCAAGTGGCAGTTAGATACAGAGCATGATAAGGGATCATGTGCCAGCATTCTTGAAGTAGATTTGGGGCTTAGCGTTCAGGACTTGGGGCTTACCTTCTTAGAGTTTCAGACATGGGGCTCACTACTTCGGGCTTGGGATTCAAACAAAGTTGGGACAGCGGGGCGTGGGGGGTCCTCATTCCGGGTGCAGGAGGTTGAGAAATTACTATATCGAGCTTTGCCTTCAGGGCTTTTTGACGTGGGTTTAGGGTGTAGGGCTTAGGGATACCCGGGGTTTCCCAAGACGACGGCCTCCTGCATGAGATTTACTCTGCCCTTCTGGGGCAAAGGATGCGCATCCCCATCATGCAACTCGGTGTCGATATCCTGGGAGTTGCGAAAGGACTGCTCAACACTAAAGCCTAAACCCTAAACCCTAAACCCCAAACCCTAAATCCAATCTTCGCCCGGAACACGGCATCGACTTGTGAGTCTCCAGCCTGCGAGTAGAAGCAACAGACTCAGATTTGGCCCAGAAAAGGCGCTCCATACCTTCTTGAAGAAACCCCATAGTAAGGATTCTAGAGTTTTGTTTCGGGGCTATATTGGGGTCCCCTATTTAAGGAAATTGTAACTTTAGGTTGAAAATTTAGACGAGCTCCAACACACCATCAACAAGTAAAAAACATGCCAAATCTGCATTTCTGGATCTTCGGCGTTGCGATGCTCATTGTGATTAGCACTTGCCAAACAAAAGTTTTCGCATCTACGTATCAGTGCCCTGATGAAGCATATTCGACCTCAATTCCATCATCTGAATCCCAACCTCTCAGCCCCTATCCCCCACTAAATTCAATGCTCAGGGTTCAGGGTTTAATTTAGGGGCGACCGGCGAATCGCTAAACCCTCAGCATCCAGACCCGAGAACTGCCTAGGATTTCGTCCTCACAAATAGCTGAGATTCTCTGGGTACATCGCGGAACCATGTGGATAACACATTGCCTTCAAGAAACAAGGGCATGCAAAAGTGGCCGTTTCATCCCTTTGGACCAAAAACCGAAAAACTCTAGACTCTTGATGCGCAGAGCAACCGTACTGTCAGCCTCCAAATACCCAAACCTAAGCTCGAAACGTCTTCGCCTCATACCCTGGATACCCAAACCTGGGAAGCAGATTATAAGATAGGCTGTGGTTTTTTGATCTCCACACACAGACCTCCCGCATATACAGTCACCGATCTCTCCCATGAAGCCTATGCACACTTCACTGACATAACTATGAAGGGGCTGCCGAAGTTCCACCGGGTTCTCTTTGCGCCGGATGGCGGTTTTGGCCTGGAAGATAGCATGTTGGACAAGGTATACGGTTGCTACATCCCAAGCCCTGAACAAGTTTAGGGATGTAAGGTTAAACTCTTTGGGGGAGACAGGGTTTGGCTCAAGGGTTTAGGGTTTAGGGCAGCGGCATTTGTGTTTTTGGCAAGTGTATGGAGCGTTGAAAAAACTTATAAGACTACAAGCCTTATGCGAGCAAGCTAGAAGCCACGCAGTTCAACGGATTCCCTAAACCTTACCCTCAAACCCTAAACCCCAAAACCTGACCCTAATTCTGAAGGGCCCTAGGCAAGGACGAAACGTGTGACTCCCACCCATTGCTACCATAAACCTTTGAAGGCCCTTTGATGAAGGGATTAAGGTACGCTTCTGAGGGCTCAAGATATGGGCTTGGGTTCAGGATTTAAGGCTTGGGTTTAGGATTTAGGGTTTTAGGGTTTATGGAAAAGGGCTCAGGGCATGAACTCAGAGATCCCGACTCCCCCTGACGGACAAGAATGGAGAGTTAGCGGAAAGAACATGGAAAATGAATTTGAAGCCGGGTTTATGTAGGGATCTATGGGGATAGAACAATCAAGGAATAGAGACCCTTACAGTGTTAGGACCTAAACCCTAAACCCTCTATAACCCCATTCTAGTAGTTTCCATTTTCTTTTCCCCTATCCCAAGATAACCCTAATATACCCCCCTACAGCTAAACCCCTTAACCAAAAACCCTAAACCAAAGGGTTTAGGGATCCCTGGGCTAGAGCTAGGCTTGAGAATCATACCCCACGCGGTTTAGGGTTTTAGGGTTTAGGGTTTCTAGATCCAACAACCCTACGCCCCCCAAATACTTAAACACTATACCTTTTCAAATCCTGTACCCCTGAACGCTAAGCCCTACCCCCGAAGCCCTAAACCCCATAATCCTGAACCTCAAACACTCTCACCCTGAATCGCGTCCCCGCACTACCCTCCCCAAACTAGCATAGAACACTAGAAAACACCCTCAAAAAGGTCAGAGTCCTGTCAAGAGGGGCCTACGTGGATTTCCATTTTTGCTGGAGGACCATAAACTGCCCTCAACCCTAACCTTAAGCATAAAGCAACAAACTATGGAAAACTTGGAACCCTAGTAAAGATTATACTTTTTGCTGTTCCTTAGGATTATAATAAGCAAAAAGTAAAGATTATTTCCAAGTACCCCTAGGAAAATCCTGAAACCTGGTGGTTGCGCCCGCCTCAGCCTGGCAACGTCGGAAAAGCCTCTCGACGGGATCCTCGGAGCATCAGAATCCCTCAAGTGGGCTATACCTGTAACCCCAAGAACCTACGGTTTTATAGGTTATACCCACTAATTAAAGGTTACTTACTACTAAACTGTAGGTTATTGGAGCCACAGGCAGTCTATACTCCTAGTATCCCCCTTCAATAACCCTCATAGTAGACCCCGATCTAATCCCCTAGAGAACACCCTTTAAGGAGTTTAGCCTATAGCTCAAGTGTTCACTGCACTTGCGCTAAAACTTCGGGTTGGGGATCGAGGTTTTGGGATTTTGGGGTTTGGGGTTCCGGCCTTTTAGGGTTCAGTCTTCAGGGTTAATGTTTAGGTTCTAGGGCAGAACTGCTTCCTTCAGATCTTTTTCCTGAAAGAAGGCCCCTAACGCTCGATCTTCCAAAAAGAGAGTAAGGGTTTAGGGATTCGGGTTGAGGGGCTCGGGTATACCTTAGCCCGAAAGCACTCAGCGTTAGGGTTTCATACAGGGATTTCTACTATAGGGCCCTGAAACTGAAGGTCTTTTGGGTCTGAGGTGGGGGTTAAGGCTTGGAAGTTTGGAGTCTAGGAAGTGTTGATGTTTCAATGTCAAGGGCTGCCTCTTTCAACCCTCCCGAAAAGTAAAGGGATCCTAAGCGATGGGTTCAGGGTTTAGGGTGTCTAGGGTGTATGGGGATTCTCCTGAGAAACTCCCACATGCTCTCTTGCATGCTCCCTATGCAGTCTATAAGAGAAGGACCCCGGGAAAACCTTCACTCTTTGGGGTACTCAAATTGCAGAGCAAGGAAGACAACGCTTTTTCAGAACATGTCAGGGCCTCATGCATTTCTGCATTGGCCGATGCACACCTTACACTGTACAAAACTTAGGTAGTCTTTGAAAAGCCTAACAGAACACCATGGTCTATCCCTAGACCCGAGGTATCAAAAAAGGACTTCCTTGGGCCCCAAAGTACGTACCCTCTGGGGAGGTTCTCAAAAAACAGCCCTGTAGAATCCACACCAGGATCCCCCATAATGCCTTTCCCTAGGGCCTAAGCTCCCCACCCTATAGGGTTTAGAGTTTAGGGTTTAAGGTTGAGGGTTTAGGGTTCGGTGCAGAGTTCGTGGTTTCGGTGGTGAGAGTTTAGGGTGTCCCCTAAACCTTGGGTACTGGCCCCCCTCAGGAACAGTTGGATAATAAGTATAATAGGGTTATATGTAGCCCTTAATAGGACCCCAAATATAGACTGTTACTGGGTGGGGGCAGTACCCAACCCTAAACCCTAAACCCCTAAACCCCCAAACCGTAAACCCTAAACCCTAAACCCTCAACCCCTAAACCCTAAAACCCTAAACCCTAAAACCCTGAACCCTAAACCCTAAACCCTACCCCCAGGATGCTACAGCCG
>CAJNIZ010043404.1:0-168470 GCA_905231905.1 Symbiodinium pilosum
TGAGGGTCTAAAAGCAACGACAGTTGTGAGGATCGTGACCCCCACCACGGCGCGGCGATCCCTGTGACTGTCAACACTTTGCTGCTGTTTGAATTGTTTGTGGACATCTTTGTTTAATTTATAAGTTCCTTTTGATTTTTCGCCACTGCTGCAAACAGAGAGGCCCTATGTTGTCCTGAAACAAGCCTTTCGCGATGTCATAAGCAGTCGTGCTGATGTCACGCCTTATCATTGATCAAGCCTTCCTGGAATGCAGGTGGTGCCTGGCGTCCTGGAGCCCTATGGAAGCAACTATGATGATCGAACATGCTGTTCATGTTGACTTTGTATGACCTGCTCAAAAGTGCAAACGGATTTTCCGTAAAGCGTTGCGAATTTTCTTCGCAGGCACCCGGATGTTGTCCTGGTGGAGGAGCGCGCAGGTTTTGTAGAGCCAAGAGAAAGCACCTGAGGTTTGGCCGGCCAGTGGAGCCGCCCCCCGAGAAGAGCCAAGAAGAGAAAGGCTCCAGTTGATGAGCCCGGGTTCGATAAGGTTTGGTATGACGATGCTTGATGCGCTTGGCTTTGAGGGCTCCAGGGTTTGCAGTAGGCAGCAGGCTCTGCGCATTATTTAGTGTCTGGATTGGTCTGGGGACGCGCAATCTAAATGTCTGATTCAGCCTCTCGATGCTATTATGGTGTAAGGCTTTGTGTTTCTGCTGCGGCAGAAACAGCTGCCAGTACCAGTCGTACCCATACTAGTATATCTGTAGAAGTGATGCTGGTAGTAGCGGCAGTGTAGCTGCAGTAGCAGCAGCATTAGCAGTGGCACTATGTTTGACGTGTGAAGATGGGTTGGGATTGGGGTTGGGTGGGGGGGGCTGCATTCTTTAACCAACCATCCTCCCTGACCCTATGACCCCCACAAGCTTTCTGCAAAGAAGATTTTTCTCACAAGAAATGAGTGGATGTCGCCCGCACGCGCTCAACTCGGCGAACCGTTCAGGGGTCGCATGGGGATTTCTGACACCTACTCCTACGACGACGACACCAAAACTACCACTCATCCCTTCAGTTTCGTCACAAAAGCGTTCCCAGCGACTAGTCTCAGGCCAAGGCTTTTACCGGTCTTGTTTGTAGCCTACAAGACCACTCAACCCCATCAAGCCACAAGGTACCTTAAATTGCATGAACACACCGCAACGACCAAACTGAAAATTCAACAGCACGCAATCTGCACGCACGTGCTTGCTTCCCCTGCCGTTGCCAGAGACACTTCGGCCAGACATGGCTGTCCTCTGTGTTGGTGGAAGTTGGTGGAAACATGTAGCAAATAAATTGAAAGTAACATTCTACTTCCAGGCTAACCGCAAAACAACACCGTCACATAAATGATACCGACCTACTATTGCCATTTTCAAAATTCTTACTGGTGTTATGATGATGTTGCATTGTTGATGATGATTACGACTGCTAGTAATCCTCCTCCTCCTACTATTCTTACTATTGCTACTATTACTCGACTACCACTACTACTACACTTCTGCTACTGCTACTGCTGCTACTACTGTTACCACGACTATTGCTAATGCTGCTGCGAGAACCACTGCTACCGCTGCCATTGCTGTTGCTGCTACTGCTGTTGCTCGAATTTGAACCGCGATCATCATCGAATGTCCTAGAACTTTGTAGTGTTAGCAGGAGTACCTGCATGAGCACTGGTATTAGTGCTGCAGCTGTTGCTGCTGATGCTGCTACGGCCAACTATCCATTCTACTGCTTTTCCTGCTGCTGCAACTTCTGGCCGATGCTAGACATGTGCAAAGGTTCTTAAACATTCAAAATTCGAGCCCCAAACCAAGCAAGATTTCTTCGGGAGGCCATCCCTACGCCATGCAGTCCGCCTACAATTTGAACCTTTGGGAGCGCTCTTGATGCATGACAGCTTGGCTGTAAACAGGGTTATGAGTCTTCTCATGATGTTTTGCAAGAACAGCTAACGGGATTGAGTTGTCAGGGTAAAGGCCGCCCAACATTTTTGTAACAGGTTCAACGTTAATTTCAGATGGCATAAGGTTTGTTTTGCAGTCTGGTGCAACAGGTATTTTTGCATAAAGTCTGTAGCTTCAACGTTGTACGTGTATGTAACCCCGAAGGCCGTGTGCAAGGACAGGTTGCAGAAAGTGGCTGTAGGACTGGCAGGGCTCTGCCCCAAAGCAGCTGCCAAACTTTTGAACTTGACGGGGGAACATCAGGTTCAGCTTCACACTCCGGGGTGGCACGGGTCCCTGCCATATGCTGGACCACATTTGGTACGACACAGCGCGGGTCCACTGCCAGGCATCGGCTCGGGCCTGTAAGTTTTACGAGCGAGCAGAAGAGCCCTCAGCACACGTGCTGCTTAAGAGCAAGTACTTCTTCGCGTATTGTCCGCCAGGCAGTGCGTGATGTCTTCCGCTCTGATGAACACAAGCAGGCCTGGCCTATTGTCCTGCCGAGCTTGTTTGCCATGCCAGCCCTCGACAACGTTTGGAGGTTCTTTTTTCTTTCCTGTACTGTAGAAGCTTAGACGCTTGCCGGTAGGGCTTCGCTGCTTAGCTTCACAGCAGCATGGTATCATCTGGACGTCTCAAAACATCAGTCCCAAAAAGCACGCATTGTTCTGCTTGTCCGGCATTACTGCTGCTCTTGCCTGCCGGAAGATTCCCAATTCCCTTTTCTCGTATCCTTACGATTCATTGCCCTGGTTCGATTTTGCGGTTTTGATGCATTTGGCTTGCTTGTTGGTTTGGCTGAGGCCAAACAAAACATTCCCTCTAAAACAAGAGCACCTGCAGGGTTGGAGTTTGGAGGGGGCATTCCAATATGTGAACGCCAGCCTTGAAAGTTTGGCTTGAAGGGAGCAGAGCTACAAAGCCAACAAGTGTGAAGGCACGGACAAATGCACCTTTGCTGCACCTGACTTACCCCGTGTTCAGCGATGCGGCAATTCTCGGGATTGCGGAACTCAGAGAGCCCAAAATCCCTGGCAAGAAAGGCTACTGCTTACATGAAGGAGAATCCTTGCAGACTCAAGGTAGGTACCTCTTTGAACGCGTTGTGCTTGCCTGGCCTTATGTGCTTTGGAGAGGCAGTGCTTCGAGCCGGCCTGCCCAGCACTGAAGACCCTTCTGACACTCGTCTAATTCATTGGGGTGTGGTTTTGGGGGGAGGCAGTAGTTTAAGCGGGCATGATGAAAGCATTTTGGTTCCTCGTTGCTAGTTTGGTCGTATCAGCAGTGTAGACTTTCAGGTAGTTTCCGGGTTCAAGCGACTGGCGGTTTTCGCAGCTGCAGTTGGGCCTGCAGCGGCGGGGATGTGGGCTAACATGTTTCAAGTGTGAAGGTCTTGATCTGAAGTCTTCAGTTTCACGTTTTGCCCAACATTTGGAAAGGCTTGTGTTGGCTGCATCCAGGTAGCGGGGGAAGGTCTTGCTGCAGAGTCATGTGATGGAATGAAACATCGCCCCGGCCTAATAAATGCAGGATGTTGGGGGAGCGAACATGTTTCCTGCAATTGTCATTTCCGTGTTCGGGGAAGGTCGCCGGGGGGTGTGGATGTATCGTCATGCACAGAGGCTGCAAGATGTGAGCTCAAACATGGGATCATTCCAATATTGCTTTCACGTCCAGTGCAGAGCGAAAATCATGGCATATTTCCTGCCTCACCCCTTTTTAAGCTAGGGGGGGATAGTCAACCGATGAATTTTATTTTGCAGTGGGCAAAGCCCAAGTGGCAAATCAAATCACTATTTTATTAGGGGATATTGTTGGCTTTATCGGCCTAGATTTTGTGTCTGACTGCGGGATGCGTCTCCATGCGTGCTTCATTCTAGGACCATTTGCCGGTTGGAGCTGTGTTTCGGCTGGGCCCACCTCCAGAAACATCAGCAGAGCCATTGGCAGAGGCCAGGGCTAGACTGGCCGTGCAAAGGTTTACAATATAAGCTATATGATTAAGTCAAGCTCTTCCCAGCTTGTTCTGTAAAACCCATGGAAAATAGGATATCAGAAGTAAGTTGGAAATTAGCTGCAAGAAGCAAACGATTGAAATCCCCCAAAATTTTGCAGGCAGCAACGATTATCTAGCGGAATTTTCTCGCTGGATGTTTCTGCAACTACTAGACGATTTTCAAGTTGTCTTGCTGGCTGTGTTGCTTTTGCCGGTGCCTTTCGCTGCTATTGATGATAGTAGAGCTAATGATGCATAGGCTTTCAGCTCGGAGGCTGAACTAGAGGTTGACTGGCACCGACGTGTCCCATTGAGACCAACATGAGTGCAAAACATAGCAAACTTGCTGCAGTCTTGGCCCAGATCGTCAATCACGAGCATGCCCTTAGTACGCAGCGTGCTCGGGTTTTCTCCTGAAATGCTGTGATTGCCACAACTGCCACTGAAAAGAGGCCCCAAACCTGGAGGGCCCAGCAGAGCTGCTGGGCGAGGCCGACCAGCTCTGGGAGGCGCTTCAGAGTCCTGTGCGTGGAAGGTTCAATTGTTAATCGGTTCAATATGAATCCTTCTTCTTAGGAGGTTTCCTGGTGTTTTTTGGGCACGCCTGCTCCTCCTACTGGCTTTTCCCAGGGGTACCCGTTGCAAGCTGGACTGCTCACAACAGGATTTTTTGCACTGCGGGGCCCAGTCGTAGGGGCCCTAATGCTGTATTGGACAGTTCTTCCAGGGGTCCGTGCACTTGCCTGTGTGTGTTGAGGCATGCTAGGCTTTGAGAGCTCAACGCAGGCATGTCCGCTGTCCCAAGAGCAGCGTGATGGTTACCTGGCGTGTGAGGAGGCTGGGCTACGAGCCAGGGAGTTCCTGCAACAGATTGTTCGGTGTCTTGCAGAGCCTTGTGCTTCTTCCTGCCTGCCGTCTAGCTAGTAGGAAGATTCGCATGCTTTTCATGCAGGCCCACCAGAGCCTTGTCAGGCATTGTCAGCAGCTATGCCGACTGGGCGCCCCACGCCAGAAGCGCTGCAAGCCTTCGAGGCAGAAATGCGAAAACATCTCGATGTCCGAAACCTGAAGCCATGAAAGTGTGATGCAGGTTTGGAGGATCTAAACTAAGAAGCAGAAACATGGCATTGGAAGTCGCAATCTGCAAGACACTTTTTCGCACTCAGTGCCACGTGTGAGGCGGCCAAAGAGGCTCGTCAAGTCTGCGTCGCAGCCTTCCCAGCTGAAGCACAACAGATGCTGGAGCGTATTGGCGACCTCCGCAAGCAGGCAGTGCTCGTCCGGATGCTCTTCTAGCAAATATGCATTTCTACAAACAGTGGCACTTGTCAACAAGTATGCAGCTTTCCTGTGTAGCAACCCCAATGCAACCCACAATCTTAACCCTTAAGCTGGTTTGCAGGTAGTCCCCAAGTGCCAGGCACGCAAAGTGGAGCAACGGCTGGCAAAGCAAACTGCCAAGGAGCCAATGCATTGTTTGGGTAATCTTCTTATCTTTTTTGGGTGGGCGATTGTCTTGTGAGCTTGGGAAAATCCTGAAGGATTTTGAAGGCAGATTGTGGACAGGTTGGCCGGAACATGCCCATTCTCCAGAATTTCTGTTGGAAGTGCCCCAGAAGCCCCAGCGATCTTCTCGTTGGGGATATTCTCTTAGCAGTAATGGAGTAAACTGCTCAAGCTTTCTTCCCTGGGACGGGGATGCCAAGGAGACCAAGGCGAAGATGCATGCTTCGAAAAAGAAAGCGTGCTTGAAAGCAGTGGTCTTGGTCTCCTTCCAGGGGTCTCGGTCTCCTCCAATTGAAGAAGTCCAGAATAAGAAGACCCCAGCTCGTTCTAATGAGTATAGGTGAAGCACCGCACTTTGCAGCTCCCACATATCTAATATCTACGGAGATTGGGGAGACTGCCTTTCTGCGGGCTTCCGAGCTTCTGAGCTTGTTGCAACCTCGCCGCAGCCTAGGCCCCAGACCAAACACCCCAACTTACTCTGAGCTTGTTTTCCAATGATCATGCCCAGCAACTCCAGCAAGAAGGAGAAGCTCTTGCAAACAGCTATGTTTGAGCGCTCGATTTAGGTCATACACGCACAGCCTAATCTTTGATCTTTTGCCAGTTATTTCTTGTGTCAGCAGACCAGCACAACTCCAGAAAGTTTTCACACAGGGCAGATTTGCTACACAGCTCGTGCTGTCGAGAGCCGCAAGAAGAGAGGCGGCTGTGGTTCTTCGCTGGTTTGGGTCTGTAGCAGCCAGGGTGCTACGCAGGGCATCCTGCATGATGAGTGCTTGGGCATCTGAGAGCTTTACTTCAAGTCTATAGCTTGTTGAAGGCCTTTCTGTAGGCAGGCACAAACAGATGTGGAGTCAGACTGAGGGAGTTCTTGAAGAAGAGGAGGAAGAGAGGGATCCCAGACTGAGAGAGAAGCAACAGATCCTGACATGCAAATGCAGAAAGCCAACAAAGCTTCGGCATGTGTGAGGTGTTCAGGTCAGCTTGATGCGCAAGTCATGCACTTTGCAAATGGCAAGAGGAGCTCGCAAGTTACATCTTACGATGACCTTTGGCCTCAAACACAAAACGAACAAATTGAAAGCACAAGCATGTCATGGGAGGTCAGCATGTGGGCGTCCCTTGGCTTCAGCTTCGCGGATCTTCTATGTGAGTTGCAGGATCTGAGCGAATGGGATCCGGGCCCTTGGTCCCTGAATCGTAGCATGCACGCACCCCAAGAATCCAAAGGTTTTTTCCTCAGATGCTTTGGCCACATGGAGCATACGTATGGTCTTGTTCAGGCCCCCCAAGGAATGAATCTAAGATAGCCATCTCATCTTCATGAGATTTCTCTATCGACACTTTGGAGCCTTCAGCGATCCTCTTGTATGCCCATTGAGGAATTCTAAGCCCTGAGCTCAAAAACCGACATTGCTAAATCGCATGTTGCGTTTTCCCAGGAACTCACAAGCACCGCGCACATCCCACACCCCGAACCTCTGACCACTAAAGAATAACTCCATGGAAGATCATATCTTGACCAGCATTGTATTCCTCAAGAATGTTTTTACATAACCCCAAGGAAGGACCCCCAAATCCCCATTGCAACCCTCAACTCCCCGTGTATTTGGGGGCTAGGGTTTCCTACCCTCAGAAAGTCCCATTAAAGCCAAGGAAGCTCCCGGAGGGCACGGACCTGGCGGCTTTGCAGCTCGCCCCATCAGGAAAGTATAGTGGCACGAAAGGTAATGATGAGCCCCTATATCATACCCTATTATAATGTAGTAGTTTCCATTTTCTTTTCCATTATCCCTATATGAACCCTATATACCCCCAATATAAAGGCTTCATTGACGAAGTCTGTGGAGATTGTTCTGAGACATTCGCTTTATTATCACGTTAAGGTGTGTGCTACTTGTAGTTGGGCAGGTGCGCTGGCACCTGTCTTGTACTTTGAGTTGGATTACAACTGTTGGAGCTACTTTAGAACAATTTTCAAAGCTGCTACTGCATCATCCTTTTGCTTGGCAATGAAAAGTATCATTATTCATCTAGTGAGGGTAAGCTCCATGATGTTGGAGAAATTTCAGAGTTGCTGCTCGAGTGGAAAGGACGAAGCCTCTCAGATTTGGATGCCCAGGCTGCTGGTTGGGGGCAGTGATGGCTTGGACGACACGATGCGGCTGCGGCAGGCCTTGCCAAAAGCCTTGCCGGTATCAAGCCTAGTACAAGAATCTCATGCCATTATTTCCATGGAAATCATAGGCAAACAGTTCCTCAATTTTTCTTAGTCGTGTTGTTTGGGCCGAAGAGGTCAAACCTCCCAGGTCGCTTGTCGCGTCCTGATATGCATGGGATTCGGCAGGTCAGCCGCCGTTTTCAAGGGCTGGCGGAGCACGCTGCCGTGCAGCTTGCCAGTGTTCATCCATGTATTTTGGCTTACGAGCCGCATGCTAAAACAGGGCTTCAGCCCTTGTCAGTCCTGGGCACTGCTTTTGGCTTGACAGCGCCAGGTACCTTTCCCGCGTTGCAGCATAAGCGAGAGCCATAGCCCCAAAACGTATATGCTCAGGTGCCATTTGCACGATACAGATCCGACGGTGCGCATGGAAGCTTTAAAAGCTGCCATCCACGCCGCTGAGAACGGGAAGCTAGAAAAGCTACTTGTCTTGCAGCAAGCCGCTGTCAAGAAGCAAGTCTTGCAAAACAGGCTTATTTCATGGGAGGAGGCTCTGTCCTCAACTAAAGCCGGCAGCTTAGAGGAAAAGAGCCGCTCCCTGATTCCCATTCCAGGATCTGTGGCGTGCTGGATCGAATCTTGGCTGACAGACGGAAAGTAACATGCCGTAGTTTTTGTCGGTGTCAACTGCGTCCCTTAGCTTGTCTGAGAGAAATCTTAAAGCAGTTTGCAGGCGTCGACGATGAGAATGCAGCCGTGAGGCATCTGGAACGACATGTGTATTCCACAGGGTTGACGCGGCCACTTCAAGATTTGGAGCGTTGAGGTCTAGCCTTTAGACTTTACATGTCTTCCTAGACCCCTGGCAACTCCCAGTGCTTGCAGGCAGCTTGCTACAAGCTCTCTGGCGTACCTCCTGATGGAGGACTAATGGGGTGATAGTTGGACGCTTCTGCATTTGGGATCCGCCAGCCTTCAAGAAGTTTCATTAGCATGTGGAAGTTGGAATTCTCTGCGCTTGATCACCATGGAATCGGTCTTCGTGTTTGTCTCGAACAATCCATTTTTTCGGGCAAAATTCAACCAAAGAAGGCAGTGCGAGCGCCCGTCATTGATCATGCAGCTCTGCTGCTTGCTTTTTTCTGTTGCTCTGCAAGATGGAGCAGGATGACCATGAGGCTCCTGCCGCGAGGGCAGCAGGAGTGCAGCAGGACCCTCAGGGAGAGATGTGAGAGACCTATCGAAAGGGATTACAGGAAGGAGCAGGAAAAACAAAGCAATTGAAGTTCCTTTTCCGGTCGGAGATTACTGCAATGATCCCTTTGCGCACCCTCTGTGCTTGTCGGGGTGTGATGCGGGGGCATCCTTGTAAGGGTGACTGGTGCGCCAGGGCCAAACCTGGGAAGCATCCTTGTGGTTCTTCGTCATGGAATCCAACTATCTGTGGGAGTTTCCTCTGTGGAGCTCTTGGGGGACACTTCTTCATGCGCTTGGGCTCTCTCTCCATTTTGAAGCTGTTATGTGGCATGTTCAAGCTCAAAGTCCCCGCATCACGCACAGATGTTTCCATGGCCATGCCAACAAGCCTTGCTAAGGCGACTGCTGGACTCGGACGGGGAGGTGCCGTGACAGGAGACAGTTTGTGTTAACAGAGTGATATACTGTACTTCTACAATTCCTGCCCTTCGACTTCTGCAGCACGAAGTGCAACGACCGCCGCCTCCGCAGCAGCAGCTGCGTTATGGACAGCAACCACATCATGCGCATTCACATATACGAAAAGCATGGTGACGACGCTCATAGGGCTGCGAATGACACTGGCGACATGGTAAGAATGACAGTGACTGTATTAAGCAAAGAATCACGGCGAAAGTGCCGAAGGCACCCATTGGTTTGTTGCGAGAGAGAGCCCGAAGTCCGAAGTCGTCTGCTTGAGGTGCGGAGTGCTGCTCGCATGTTGCTCGGTGCAGTGGCACATGGCCATGAGGCCGTGGCTGCCCGGCAGGACGAATCCTTCACAAAAGCTGTCTGAGGTCCCGGCATTTGGTTGATTCCAGTCCTACACTCATTGGGCATTGGCACAAGATTGGCACAAGAAAGACGACTCACATCAATCCACTGGAAACGCACGCAGATGGGAGAACAGATGAGGGCCATGTGTTTGTGTTTTGTGGTAGACAGAGAAGGATAATTCGCAGGTGCGAGACAACACTGTTGCATTGACGTGGCTGCTGCTGCCGTCAACTCTGCTAGAAAACCCCAGAAAGGGCACACCGGAAGCCATGGCATCTTAATTAAACCCGGTGCCACACCAGGTTTCTGCACTCGCTGGCATCATGCAGAGCCGAGAAGAGGACCTGGAGTTTCAGCACCCTTCTCAAGACACTTGGAACCTGCGAGACTCAGCCATCCCTGCAGGCTTTTTTTTTTCTCCTTCATATCCTCAATGCTTGTCCGTTTCTTCGTTTCTTCGGGACATGCGGAGCAAACCTTCGGTGGCTGCGGAATTGCCTTGTTTCCGTGATGCCCACGCTAATTTGACAGGAATCTTCGGGGCGGCAAGGGCAAGTAGCTTCATGTAGAAGGCTAATGTACGGACTGCCCTCTATACATCGCAGCCCTCTTCTCCCCAACGCAGCATGGCATGAGTTTCCGACAATCCTAGCTTTAAAGTTCTTGGGTCTTCAAAGAATGTCGAAAAAGCCAAATGAATATGAACAAGCGAGTCTCTCAATATCAGCTCTTGCTGGAGGTTTGCGTAGACAAGAGCTTGCTTTGTCATTTTTGTGTATAGATGTAGCTTAACATGCCCGGGCTCTTGGCCCACAGCCCTCACTCACGCAAGCATTAGTTGTAAACCTTGAATGCTTCGCCCTTAAATGGGATGCAGTATAACCACTAAGATCTCAACAGAATGAGTCGTTGTCTTGGTGTATTTCCGTCCCCTATGGATGAGTCCCCAGCCAGCCTTTCAGAATCCGTATTGGATTTCCGTGAAGCCACCGGTCCGTAGCATACCAATAGAGTCCGACACACTCATTATCAGGCCGGCATGGGTTCCTAGAGACTGCTCCCCACACACAAAACCCAAGCTTAAAAGCCCGATGCTCCACATGAGCCACAACCGTTAATCTCCATGAAAGGAACTAGTCTTCGGGCGGCCATGGTTTATATTTTCACGCAAACCCTGCTTACCGACAGGGGAAACCCAACACCGATACCCCNNACCCAACTAAGATGCGGCCGCTTCTCTGAATAAGAATTTTGGCGCGAGCTCACATGAGATTAATTTCATATGTCCCCAAAAGTCTGAGTCTGAGAGTTCCCCGTCCCAGGAATACTGAGGGGGGAACACGGTCTAGGTAGCAGTCAGGCAACTTTGTTCTTTTTAGGTTTCCCTTGCCCTCAGCCTGAGTTCCTACACCCACAGGGGAGACCTACCATAGCCCTACACCCTCAGACCCTTCTGTCCTTTGATGCCTGCTTCTCTGGAGGACTGGCTCCGGCAGGAGGCCGTGGAGGCCCTGGCCGCGCTGGCCAGCCGGGGGAACAGCGAGGCCTGCAGAGTTCGCAGAGGACCAATGCCAGTCCTGGGGTGATCGTGGTGGTGGCATCATCCCAGTCGCAGTAGCAGCAGTAGCAGTACTGCAGCAACAGCAGTAGTAGTCGTCGTAGTAGTAGGTAGTACTGAATAGTTAGTAGTCAGGAGCCGTTTCGGTACGACGCGAAAGGTTTTTGTGGTGGGCATATCAGGACGGTACAGTGTAGAATTAAAAAGGGGTTTCCAGTGTAGTATCGTGATCTCTATATGGAACGTTAGCTTTCCCTCTCTTCGCATCAAACTCCACCGTGCGCTGTGCTGCAAGATCACGCCGTTATACTTGTTTGTGTTTACTGAGGATCAACATACTGATGGGTTCGCCACGGACGCGCCGTTTGTGCTTTTACTTGCGTCACACCGCACACGTTTGGACATTTTCCACAAGCATCCCAGATGCGCCAAAAAGCTAACCTCAGTGCCTTTTTCCTTAGTAGGTGAGAGTTAGTAGTCAGTACTTGATAGTTAGTAGTGGCGGAAGTGGGTGTATTTTTGGCATTTGGTCCGAAGGCCTTTGTCCCGCCAGGCGTGTGCAGCTTTGCCTGCTTGCATTCCTAACTTTACCTCAGGGAAGTCAGGACCTTAAGAACCCGCAGTGGTATGGTTATATCACGTTGCTCATGGGCTTTGGCAACGGGGAGTTCCTCAAGACAGACAGTGGCATAAGCCAGGTGGAAACTTTTCTGTTTGAACACGCCGTGTGTAGAGACAAATGAAAGGAAACGGCTCAGAATTTCCTGTCTCGGTAATTCTTGCCTCCGCGCAGCTACTGCACTGTCACATCCTGGGATGATTGGAAACAACCCTTGAACAACGAAGTGCCATGGTTAATTTGTGCATATGGAATCGGACTTTCGGCTTGCAACTTCTCATTTTGGATGTATCTGCTACAGCTTATCTTTCCAAGTTGTGCCAAGCTCGTTATGAATACTTATGGGAAATCCTGTGGGTCCCTGTATTTGACCTGCCTCACGACCTGAATGTGCGTGCATGGCTGCTTGTTCGTTGAACGAAGAAGTGGGTCGCTAGCAGCCATTGTTGCTGCTGTTGTCATAGTAGTACTGTTGGTGGTAGCAGTCGTCGTAGTCGTCGTCCGTCGTAGCATGAGTAGCAACATAGTTGTAATAGTTATAGTTCGTATTGCCATTATTGTTTTGTATTATTAGTATTATGTTGGCATTGGCAGCAGTTGTCGTCATGCTAATGACGGTCATCATGATCCTCCTTGTAGTAGTGGTGGTGAAGCGTTTGGCCCTTCCAACATAAGAGTGCGTATTGCTTCCTACTTTGCTTTCATGGTTCATCTTGCCACGTGAGCCTCTTAAAGGGGAGTTGTTCCTGGCTGCCGGCAGTCATCAACGTCCGTTGCTCAAAAAAGTGGTGACAGTGGTAGTGGTGGTGGTAGTAGGCGAGTACTGGTACTTGCAGCAGCGACTAGAAGCATTTTTGTCATAGAAGAAGCTTTGTTCTGCAATCAAAAGAATGCGTTCCTCACACCAAAGCTATGGAAAGGCGTAATCCCGACTTGAACGAATGCATGAATGAATGCGTGAATGAATGAGGGAGTGAATGAATGAGAATGACTCAGTGAAGTGAGTGTGTGACTGAATGAATGAACGAACGAACGCATGCAAGTTGGTATCTATGCGCATGAAAGCAGAAGTGTGAAGTTTGCAGCTGCATAGACATTTGCATGTACTTCTTCGTATCTATGAGATGTGAAAGTGTTTGTTCGCGGGCTCAACAAATTTTTGCGTAGCAAAATGTGTGTGCACGTGGACGTACTTTTTACCAACGCGAAGATAATTTTTGCACGCTTCAGGCATATGCTTTTGTGTGCGTGTGTGCCCCAGCGACAGGCCTTGGCCGCCGTCGTGCGGGGCCTTGCGGACTGGCTCGGGTTCTGGGGGAGTCGGATCAAACATGTTCTGGAGGTTGAGTTGTAGGATTGGTGTGGGGCTCTGAGTATTGCCAAAACTCTGCTGACTTCTTGTAGCATCCCTGATGCAAGCGGCTTCAGCTTATACCCTTCAAGATACCATCTTTGATGTGAAGAAGCAAAGAGTCAGGGTTTAGTTAATCCAAAAAGTGGTTGCTGATTTGGCGGGAACCCGGGAATGGCAGTATTAGTAACCATTGTGGCCAGAGTATGGCAGTAGCGACGATACCCTATCCGCTATTAATCAGCAGCCAATACATAAAGGATCCCACAGGACCCCTGCCTGGCCGTGCGCCGGGAGTCAGTGGCGGCGCTGGGTGATGCGACTCTTTGGAAACAAGCATTCTTTCACAGGACCTGGAGATTGGCAACGGACCTTGGCGTCAGCACAGGTAGGAATCACGCATCGAACGGCACGTGTAAGGTTGAGTTGGCCAGCTAAGCACTTCTGGATGGACATCAACCTTCAAGCTTTAGAGTTTCGTTTCAGGACTCTGGTGGGGATAGTCGAGGGACATGAGTGGAGATGATGCGGTACAGTAACCTTGCTGTCTCAGGTAGCGCCCTTCTGTGATCGAGAGGGGACCACCCTCCTGTGCCAATGCTGCACAGTGCCTTAGTTTGCACCTCGCCCTTGCCGACTGTTTTGTGAGATTTATTCGATGGTAGTTATAAGAGCCTAAGAAATATGCTTGAACCGCGTGGAATCCATCACGACGAGGCAGTAGGCATCCGTGATGTTTGGCAAGGCTTGGCGCTTTCGGGTCGTAACTCAGCAGCCGAGGACCCGGACCCCACTGTCCGTTGTGCGTTGGCACATGCGAGCACCATCATCTCGCCTTGGGGCGATGCTGCAATGACCGCCGTTGCTCAGAAAGATTCAATCAAGCTGGCGAAGTTAAAGGCTTCGAATAAGATGTGTGGTGTTGGACTTCGGTCGGGTCGGGGTTTCAATTGGTCTGTCGCTGAAGCCTTGCAAGTGCCATAGCTGGAAGGCTGTGCAACTATGTAGCTCTCCTGCCCGTATTCTTATTCGTGTTCCTCCCCACTTCTTCCAAGCTTCCTCAAGTATACAAGAGAATGGACCACAAACACCATTGCGGCACATAACCGAGGCGCTCGTCGGCCTCTTGCAGGACACCCATGCTGAGGCCAAGCAGGAATGCTATTTCCCATCTACTCACAATGCTCAGGTAATCTCGTTCGACTTGACTTGTTTGGCCCGGGAGTTTAGTCCCCAGCTGCAGCTGGCAGCCGGGGCGCTTTCAACAATCCTTATCATGTGATACTACAAGAGTTCTCTGCAATCAAGAGTGTTGATTACTACTGAGGAGTCTTGCCTGTTTGGATTTGAGAACACTCATGTGAGGCGCTTGTTGTAGTCACACGCTTGTCTGACCAGCCCCCTACAAGCGCATTCTTCGCGACGATGAGGAGGGAACCCCTTTGTGCTACATACTTGCATGTGCCAGTTCCACAAGCCTGCTAGTCTTGGCATGAACATGCATGAACATGCATGAACCAAGAACGTCTACACATGCACACGCCCTGGGCGTTGATGAGATGATCTCTTACGAACTAGTGGTGCGAGTGCATCGAGAACGCCACGGCTGCGAAAATGGAAAGGAGAGCCGGCGAAAGTTGTACTGTTGCAAGCCAGGTTCGTGTGCGGGCTGTTTCGGCTCTCGGCACGGTGGCTTGGTCATCGAGGATGCCAAGATGGAGCATCCTTCTTCCAGACTTATAGTTGAAGATTTCAGGGTCTTTATCGAACGTGGTGGCTGCGACGAGCCCTGACTTGCTGTGAAGTGTTTCTGTTCAGTGCTCGTTGAGGTAGACCCCTGTGCCCCATGGTTTGGAATCATGTAGGACAAGTTCGCGACATCACCGTATAGCTGACTGCTGCAGCCAATTGAGGGCCTTCATGACTCGCAAAAAATCCTTGAATTTTGTGGCCTGGTGGGTGTTTGTTATAAGATGTTGTAAGACATTGCCAGTTGCTTCCAAGGTGGCGCGGCCCTCCGACCGGGCGACTGTCGAGGCGGTAGCAGCCTGCGCGGAGGAACTGCAGATTGAGCAGTCAAGAGACGAAGGGTGGGCTTAGGTCTGGCTGCTGCAGACTGGGTAGTGATTTGCTGTGCCTGAGCGGGAGTACTCGTCCCGATCCCGGAGGTATGCCTGAGAACAAGCGAGGTTCAAGGTATTTTAGAATTTCAGGGATTCCAGCTCCAAAAGCAGAACTAGGCTGTTGAGTGAGACTCTAGAGGCCCATGAGAATTTTCAGGGAATGGAATATATTAAGACCCAGCAACCTTGTAAGGGTCCCACCCCCAAATCTTTTTTAGACAAGGATCCAAACAGTTAGGTTCAGATCAAGAAAAATAGTGAGCATAAACGAAACAACCAGGGAAATTGAGCTCTTGCGTCGCTGCTTCTAAGATAAGATGAAAATGCCACGCGACGAAAACTAAAGAAATGCTGGATAAATTTATTCAACACAAGGGAGGAAATGTGATGACAAATATTCCCTCCTGGTACTTTCCTTCCTTCCTTCGGTGGGAGCTCAAATCCCGGTACCCAGCCACAGAATATTTCAGCAGTGCCCAACCGCAGAATAGCCTTGCAGCGCGAATATCCTTACAAGGCCCACATGCAGAATTTAATGCAGTACCCGACCGCAGAGTATCCTTGCAGTGCTCGACTGCAGCGTATCCCTTCAGCGCCCAACCTCAGCGTATCCCTGCTGTCCAACCAAAAACACTCCAGAGGTTCCCTGCAGTGCTCCAATAGAGATTAACTATGAAAATCAAGTCTCACACAGGGCCTCCCCCACCGCCCAACGGTAGTGATTGGAATGAGCAGTTGCATTTTCTGCAGGCTGGCACAACGTTTCAGAACTACATTGCCGGTACATGCTCCATATTGCTGCTGGAAGAATTTGATGATGCCCGCAAACCATGAAAAGCTAAGGGGATGTTCAAAGTCGATAATTTGATTTCTTTTTGTGTACTTTATCATGTTTCAGCATGTTTCATAGTCCTTTTGTTCGCCCTTTTTCTTCATTGCATCTCATTTCACCTTGTTTTGCGTATATTTCTAATAACTTTCAGTGTTACTTCATCATTGAACTTCATCACGTTTTGCTGGCAATTTTCTTGCATGCTACATGTCTCATCGAAATGTATCATCTCCTGCAGTTTGTCACATTCAATTTTTTTCATCACTTCCACTTCATTTTTAGCATATCGCATGAATTCTGATAGTTGATCACCAATCTCTCAATCAGGTCTCGCTGTATTTCATCAATTTCTTCTGACATTCTCATCATACTGAATCAGTTGCAATGAGGACTTTTAATTTGAATCATGTTGCATGACTTTTCATTATTTCTCATCCATGTTCGAAGGGGATACAGGCAACATGCAGAGGTTCAAAAACGTTGTTCGTCCTGTTCTCGTTCTTCGTAGTGTCGCCACTTATCATTGCCTCATCAAAAAGGTTGGAAGAACGCATATGTTCTCTTCATCCAGGTTTGAGAAATGGAGGGGGCCGCGACCCCTACAACCATCGCGCTTTTTTCTGGATTGTCTACTTGGATCATCCCCTTACCTTTTGTGGTTTGCGGGCATCATCAAGTTGTCCCAGCAGGCATATGGAGCATGTATTGGCAATGTAGTTCTGAAACGTTGCGCCAGCCTGCAGACATAGCAACTGTACCAAGCACTGCCGTTGGGGCGGTAGGGCGGCCTGTGTGAGACTTGGACTTTTTTGACAGTGAAGTTTTGTGGTTGGACACTCCAGGGATACCCCGAAGTTGAGCACTGCAGCGAGAGATGTGCGCACTGCAGGGAACCTCTGGTGTCTTTTGGGTTGGACCGCACGATACGTTGAGGTTGGGCGCTGCAGGCAAGGAGAGTTTGGGGTCGGATGCGGCAATTGGGGTGAGCAGCTGTGAATAATCTCCTGGGGCTTGGCACTATACTCTGCGTTTGCACACGTATTGCAGGGATTCAGCGCTTGATCACTGCAGGGATATTCTGCAAATGGGCACCGCGGGGATATCGCACTACAGGGATCTTCTGCGGTTGGGCACTGCTTTCATGTTTTGTTGGGCCTACAGGGATACTTAGTGGTCGGGCACTGCAGGGATACTTTGCCTTTGCGCACTCCTCCACGGATACGGTGCGGTTCGGCACTGCTGGGTTGCTCTGCGGTCGGGCCTGCTGGTAATAGTCGGGAGTTGGTGTGCTTTGCGGTTGGGCACAGCAGGGAGGGTGAGGAGAAAATTGATCTTTTCAAATCTAACAACCTCACTGTGAGGGTGAGTAACAAGACATATGCATGCACACGTTGGTCATCATAATCGATTTTCCAGCATTGTTCTCATACTTGATGATTTTCAATATTTATTCCGTTTTTCCTGCCATATGTTGCAGAATCTGCATCATCTTCCTAGTTTCTCGTAATTTTTGCCCGTTCTCATCACTCCATTATTTATTCTCGTCCTTTCGCGCTGTTTTTCTTTCATTTGTCATCATTTGTCGTGTTTTCAGAACTTACATCATTAGTCATCATATTCCATTGTGTTCACCATGGAATATCATGTACGCCATTTTGCCTCAGATTTCATCATCTGTCATGCTGTGTAAGACTTTTCAAGCTTCTTTCATTCGCATCATGTTCCCCATGTCATCATAAGTATTTCCTCACTTTTCAGGTTTCATCATAATTCATCATATCTCACTATTTTCATGGTGTGTCACCATTTTGCATCATGTGTATACTGTAATCTTTCGTCATTTTCTAGTCAACTCGTCAGACTTTCTCATCATGTATCGTCATTGTTGGCAAATCGTTTCTGATGATTGGCATAATGTTTCATCAATTTTGTAACTTTCACTTCATCGTCTTTTCACCATGCTTTCGTGATTTCTTGTTGTTTTCGGCACTTTACAATTTTTTTGGTTCATTTGTCGTGATATTTCTCATATCATGTGCATACTTCTCTTCATGCTTTTGCGCTTTTTCACGTTCTGTCGTCTTTTCTTCCCTATCTTGTTTCTCATTTTTGCAATGTTTTCCGATGTCTCATGTTGTCATTTGTCCTTTTTCATCATTTTTTTTTGGTTTTGTTTGATCCTTTGAACCGTGCAATTTAGAGTATCTTTTGTGTTTCGTTCCTTATTTTGCTTCTACCAGAGTTTTTTGAAGCTTATTTCATTCTCTTTGGTCGGTCACCCCAAAAATTTTGTGATCTTTGTGTATTGTTTCGAAATGGCTTTGCTAGGATGCAGACGACCGCGTCCGCACTGCGGTGCAGCGCTCTCTGGCGCTGCTGGCACCCCCCATCCTGGAGGAGGTGGCTGCCATTATTGTTTACTCCTTCGAAACGCATCATGGTACCTGCCATCCGCAGTGCTTGTTGAAGTCAGACGGTCGTCCCAGTGATGGTTTTTTTGCAACAATGATCTTCTGATGCCCCGGGGTACTTGTGGACCCCAGCGTTGGCATCGGCAACGAGGGGGTCATTTATTCCAAGCTTGATTAGCCCTTGGAAGATGAAATGGTCAGCAAGCTCTCCACTTAGAAGCCCCTTGAGCAGCAACAGCTGCCACCAGAGCCACAAAATGAGCTTTGCTTCTAGGTCCTCTAGTCAGGGTGCACTGCAGTTCCATGATGTTTACCAACCTTAGTTCCACATAGCTCCGCTACATTGTTACCATGATGACCAAAGCTATTGGAGCGTCCGATGTTATTTTGTTTTTTCGTTCTGCTTGTCATTTGAGTGTTGCTCTGTTTTCCAGCTGCGGCCAGCATTGGTACTTGCTTTTTTTGATGAGTTGTTACATCTGCTAGTACAGGTGTCCCGCATGGTGGTACAGTTTGAGGTCAGAATCCTCGGCTGTTCCAATTCAAGTTAACGTTCTACGTTTCTTTGCCCCTGTGCGTTCTTTCATCCTTCTTGTGACTTTGAGCTTGAGGTGAGGTTTGGAGTATGTATGCTTCATTCAGTCGCTAATTGCCAGCTTTGTATGCAACTGGGCTGACCCCATAACACAGTCCGTGCTTCAAAACAGGTGTCGCTGCCTGCTCCTGAGTCGATCGAGGGCGTCAAGTCCAAGAAGGCCTTGGCGGATTTTGTCCCAGGGTTCCTCAAATTCACCGATTCTGGGTTTAGGCCCTTGATGCGGCCTGTGTATTTTGGGCTGCAAACTTGGGACATTCCTGATTTAATGATTGGATGTACCTGTGTTCCACGGGCAGCATGGTAGGCTCTCATTGTGTGCTTGACTGTTGTGATGTAGTCATCAATGCAATCTTGCCTACCTAGCCGAATGATTCCCGTGACCCGCAAAAGTTTGAAACGGTTGTATTTGAAGCTGTTCTTGCCCCAGAGCATTTGGCATGTTCGAAGCCTGTGAGGTGTAAGCTTTGGGGCTTCGCGCTCAACCGCGCGCTCCGCAGCCTCAACTTCACATCATGTGCCTTCTACTGCCCGATGCCTTGCAGGTGGCAAGAGAGCCTGAACCTCAAACCCAAACCAGGCATGGGATGCGACCCTCTGCATTTGCCAGGCAGCGCTGCTGCGTTTGGAGGCCGGTCCCTGCTCGGAGGCCCTGGTGCCTATGGCTGCATTTTGGTTATGCCGTCAAGTCAGGTGCTCATGTGGGATCACGATGCGTGCCCTGCTTGCGCCTGCTGCTGCTGCCGCTGCTGCTGAGAAAACAAGTTATTTGCAGTTCTGCAGCTTGACGCGAGCAACCGTCCAAGCAGTATGCCGCACCCTCCTGGTTGCTGTGGCTGCGTTGGCACGACCTGATCCCTTCCAGCCTGGCTTCCATCAATATGTCTTGTTTCTGACGCTCCTCCGCTTGTTGTCTTGCTGCAGGGGTTGCATCCTCAGCGCAGAGGGTGAAGGAAGTAGTAGACATAACCAGCTTCGGCTCTGGCTGCTGAATTAGTGTTCAGTGTTCGGCTGCACCATTCTGCGTAACTACATAGCCTTGCATAACCTCAGCCCGCAACGCGGAATTATAAACCATAAGCTATGATTTCTAACTCCTAAATCTAGAATAGCTTCGGCCCTGATTCCCGAATGCTGAACTTTTTGATTCCTGACCACAAACAAAAAGCCCAGGAGCCCTGTAATGCTGCCGAGAAACTGCTTAGCAGCCGGGCTTTCGTCTGCCTGGCACGCAGCTCTCGGGTCGTGCTGGAGGGAAGCTCCTTGCATGCCTCGGGATTCAGCTTGCTTTAGGTTGAACGGGCCGTCCTTGTCGTTTGAGATATCTTGGAAAACCCAAGCCGACACCTTCGTGTAAGCGAAACCAGTATTAAGCTCCCATCCCGAAATCTTTAATACAGAAATTAGATTCCAAATCCTTCCGCGTCAAAATGTATTTCTCATTAAGCTGGAAAACTTTCAGCAAAACCCAAGGCAGCAGGCAGCCCTGCCTCTTGAGCCCTATCGAAACCAGAACAAGGCTGTGTGGATATGCATGAGATGTTTGACCTGCTCACGGGGCAGTGCCCCGAAGCAGCCCCTGGGTCTTTGAAGTACTGCGCAGGGTTCCAGACGGGGAGTCATGCCAATCAAGGGAGCATGAAGGTAGGCTAACTGCCCTAGCGATGGGATGTATGTGACCCCAAGAAGACGCCCCGACGGTCCCAATGACCAAAGACAAGCTCAAGCTTGCCAAACCCTGTCATGTGCATGCCTGTAGAGTCACAATCGTCATCATCCCCAGCATTTTCATTGTGATGGTTGGTTTGCAGTAGCAAGATCATCGTCAGTATCATGACTATCAGGATGCATGCAAATAGTTATACTTCTGACCGCAGTTATAGAAAACGTGCAGGATGGGCTCGCTATCCTCTGTGCCAGGCATTCAGGAACTTTTCAGTCCAGGGGGTTGAGGTCTAGTGGTTACGCAAAGACCTCAGAGAGACCAATAGAAAGGAACGAGGCTGTGCAAGGACGTTTGCGTATTCAACGAGGCCCGCAAGGAGGAGAACCGAGGTTGATCAGAAAACTATCAGCAGTTTCAGCAGTATCGTCTGTAAATTCCTGCGACTCCCTGTAAAGGCAAGGTTGTCTTAGGGAGCTTGGGGAGCTTTCAGCTTCCTGTTCTGACTTAGGCACCTCTTCTTTGGCACCATCCGCGAGCGCGCTTCGCTGCTGTGAGCCCAAGGTGTGTGATGCGGCTTTGCCAGGACCGGAGCCGCGGCATGGTGTGATGGCTTGCAGTTGGTTCCTGATAAGGCGGCCTAGGTTGTTGCACACCATTGGCTTAGCATCCGCCTGGCCCCTCGCTGAGCCAGATCATGGATTTCTTTGGCAGTTGAACCAGGGGTTCGTTTACGGATGGTGGCCAGGGACGCAAGCGTTCTAGGTGCTTTAGGGCTTGCTTCGTTCAAGTTCCAGCTGGGGTATCTTGGTGCCTTCCTCCAGAAGTCCAGAACCCGCTTGTGCTGTTTGGGAAAGAGGCGGGCACAGGAAGCAACCGTGAGTCAATGAGGCACGTTCACTGCCTCTCATAGTAGTACAGCGCCTGGAGGCAGCCCTGTTCGACAACCTGGGCGAAGATCGGTTGCTCCTGTGCGCCAGCCTCGCAATCGAACGGGTGTCCGCATTGAAGGGTTGGTGTTGGTGCACCAAGTCTAGCGCCCGCGTGCGCCCGCTGCCTTGCTGAGCCAGAGTTGGGTGCAGCTGCTGTTTGACGAGCTGAGTCATGTGCGTAGCTCTTCTGCCAAGCGAGATTTTCTGCTCGATTATCACGACGTGCCACAGGGTTATTGCGGGATACTGGGACACTTGCGGGGATGTTTGGTGGTACATGCTGGTCTAGAACAGCCTTTTCGTTACATTGTCTGAAGACCACCCCGTTATCATGGTCGGCGCAGCTTGAGGTAGACGAGGTCAAGCGCTCCTTGCAAGGACACCATCGTTTTGCTGGTGATTCCACATGCGCCAAGCCTTATACCAGCAATCACGTTGGGCCGCAACTGAGCTGTCAGCGCAGGGGTTGTGGATGCTTTGCTTCAAGGTCAGGTGCCGCGTGTTCCTCTGCACCAGGGACGAGGGTCTGTTTTGTCTACCGGTGGCGTTCGAAGGTGTGGAAGAGGCCGCAGTGGCCCACTGCGGGGGCACGGATGATGGTACCGCGGCCGTCTGTTTCAGGTTCTGATGGCATCGGAGAGTTGGATTCTGACACAGCAAGCGACGCTAGCGGTTGGATCGGGGTGATTCGCTGGTTTTGCAGGAGCTGGAGTCCTTTGATTACAGGCTTGCGCGGGCAAAGTTGTGCACGATAGCACGCAGACCGGTGTTCCCTCGACAAGTAGCGTGGACAGTCCTTGTTTGCTGTGGTGGATGGCACCGGACTGAGGGGGTGGGTGGTATACAACATTTGCCACTTAGGATGCAGCTGGGCAAGCCTACTGGTGCTCCCGCGTGGCTTCCGGTTCCATTAGACTGGGCGATTGCGCATCATTTGTCGCAATTGGCATCCTGGTCATCGCCTCCATGTTTGCAGGTTCTACCAATTCTAGTCGTAAACACCACTGGACAAGCAAGAAGCCAGTGCAATGCAGCTGATGCTGGCTAATGTGGTTACCTTGCATAGCACCTCGCTGCAGGAGAATATATGCAAGACGCCCCGGGACGTGCTGCGCGACGGTTACGAATACCTGGACTGCGACATTGAGGCTCCTGCCCTAGTTTTGAGGAAAGACATTCAGGGAGCCAAGAGCCTGCAGGAAACCACAATTTGTTCAAACATTTCAATTAAAACAATTTGGGTAGGACGAGGTTTCATGATGACCGCCCACTCCCGCTTCGCCGTCGGTTTGCTTGGCAGGCGCACCTGTCGCACTTTGCCTTGGCCGATTTAGTGGACCGAGGCTGGAGCAGAGGGCTTTTTTCACGTAGTTCTGGGTTCAGTGTTCCATGGAGCAGGATTTGAAATTGGAGCTTTCTCGAAGGCATGGGCTGCCTAGCAAGGTCTTTTTCGTGAAGCCCTTCACACCTGTCTTTTCGCTGGGCTTGATGCGCGTTCGGTCCACTGTTTTTGATTAGTAGGAGCAAGGTGGCCAGAAGCAGCAGTAGCAGTAGGGGCAGTGCTGGCATCGGGAAATCAGGAGGAAGAGACAGAGCATGGGCAAACTTGAGATTTGACCGCTGGAGATTCTGAGATCTCCATGACTGGAAAAGCCACGATAACCGTGAGAGTAATGACGGTATCTCCAGAGTGCTGCAGCCTTGAGCGGAGCATTCGGCCTGAGGCCTATCAGAGCTCACTCGATGCCAGAAGGTGCTTCTGACATTTGCTGCTTAGCTCTACGGTGACAAGGGACTTACAGACCTTAGGGTCAGTATTCCTGAGGTATACGAAAGTTTCGTTCTGCGTTCTGATCCGTATGAATACATGCAAGAAACATGCCTCAGGCAAGCGGAGGAGGCTGAGACACCAGGTGTGCTGTTAAAAAAGACCTGGCTTTTCGAACTCTAAGCCTCCAACCCCAGTCTGCCACCTAGGCCAAGGCATTTTGGCCCAGGGCACCGCATGTACTCTTCGTGTTCCCTGGCTTACGTACTGGATGTCACACACAGAGCGCAGAAGTTGAGCACCTCACCTTCAGCCTGCAGACGAAATTGGGACCCGGTGCATTCACATTGGCTGTCATGACCTGTCATGCATTAGTTGCATCATCCAAGGTTTGTCATCATGAGTATTTGGGGGTCATTACTCTCTGCCGTTCTTCAGGGAAAAAAAGAGAATTCAACAAGAAAACTCCTAGCCAGGCGAGCGTTTACAGATCTTTCATGGTCCTCTTGCAATGAAGCCCTATACAGCGTGATGAGCGGTTGCATGGAGAATTCGCAGCATAGATAGCCGAAACCAGCTAGGTTATGCATCTCAGTTTTGTCACGGCATGTCTGTGGGGTCCTGCATTATACATCAATGATGTATCCAAGCACATGCCAGGTTTTTGCTCGAGGCCCTTGTGCTAGTATCTTCAACAGAGCCATCTTTTCTTGAGTGTCTCTAAGACCTTGTGTCCTACAATCCCCCAGCGACTTCTAGACCGGGGCTCGTTTTCCATGCAGTGCTGAGGTACGAGCCAGGTGCGCTTGGCGCGGAAGGCGATTGCCCTTGTTAAGGCTACAGGTCCACGAAGAGTACTGCAAACAAGGGTTGCTTGAAGAGAAGAGGGTTGCAATCAGGATTTGCACCTGGCAGGTTCGCCTGAGCATATATAAGCGAGAGAGGTAGATTGGTCTTGTTACCTGGAGCTATGAGACTCATGCAGAGCTGGATGTATGGCCCCAGCAAGCTGGCACCAGGCACCGCCCTAAGCGCGCGGCTTGGTCGCAACTGGTAGAGTTTGGAACTGAGAGTTCAGCAAGTGACAGTACTCTGGTGCATACTGGCTGCAGATCTATTTTGCAGAGAGCAGCAACATTTCCAGCATTTGTGCAAGTACTGATATTTCATCAGTTCTCAATTTGGATTTAATGATAAGAGTAGTCGTCATTGTAGCAGCAATTATGAGAATAATCTCGGGGATGCGAGTTGTCGCAGCTGTGTCTGCGACAGCAGAATTCTCAGATTTTGTTGCACGTTGCTATTCTGTCTCTGAAGTCTGTCAATGAAGCTGCCCCTCGTCTGGCTTGAATTCCCTGCATTCTTTGCACCCTCAAAGCCTCATGTGACACCTAGCAGCCATGTTGACAAGTACATGGTGGTTGGATGGGGTTGTGTCTGTGTGCGTCGAAAGATGATGAGTATCATTTCGGTGTAGCTGTTGGGATGAAAACGTGGGCAAGACCAGGACAAAGAGACAGAGAACACAACAGCATGAGCTGGAAATGTATGAGCAAGCTCCGAGCTGCAGAAGCCACGAAGAGCACACACACCAAAGAACAAATAAACGTGATAGCCAAGGCAATGCTGCGGTTGTTTCAACTGGCAAAACTACTAGTCATGTCGAAAGTGCTGATGTGACATGAAGTCGCTGTCTACGCAAACTCCCAGGTGATGTGTCTTTTTGAAAAGTAGTGGAGGCTAATGCGCGCGCTTGGCAGCTGGTCCGGGGGCGTTCTCGTCGCGGGGCCGGACGCAGCGCTGCGGGAGGATCTTCGGCTTGGGTGAGAACAATGCATGAACTACGTGTGTACATCGGCTTTTGGGGTGAATGGTTTAGGACAGGCGCAGGTGCTGTTGGTCCTTGGAGGGGGTTTGAGAGTCTTTAATCTTGAGGTTGTGGAAGGAGTGTGCGTGTAGGGCAGCTTCTGGCAAGTTTGGGAGTTGTGTGGCTTCTGCGTTTGCCTGGAACCTGTAGAGCTGTGCGTCTGCCTGGAACCTGTAGAGCTGTGTTTTTTGTGGAAACTTTTCCCGGAACGCCATCCCACTGAGCCAGCATCTTTTAAATGCAAGTCGGGTTGAATCCAAGGCGCTCTTCAGGGCCTGCCTGTTCAGCACTCTTGTCTAAAGGACTTCTGCAGCCCTTAGGGATAGACGAGCATGGCTCCATGCCTTTGATGATCCAGTGGCAACTCGAACGGTCCCAGAATATCCTGCATTTCCCAAGACTCCTGGAAGTTCTAAGGTGGAGACGTGGGAGCGATGGTCTGTTAACGCCTAGTCCAACCGAAGCCGGCGGCGGGCGATCGTTAAGAAAGAAAGTGTCTGCGTCAAGACCATGATGCTAGGGCTAGCTGCTAAGCAAGGCACTCGTCAAATTGTAGGTTTGATTTCTCATACCAACCACGTATCCTTGCAGAAGTTTTCCTAAGGGCGGCCCTGCTGCTTGACACAGACTCATTGTACGGGCGGCCAGGTCCTCCTTGGGGCCTGCTGCTGAAAAAGGCAAGTAGGTTTGCGCCTTGCTTGGCTGCCAAAAGCCGTGTAGGATATTCTCAGGCAAAGATAAATGAGAGCTAAGCTCAGCGGAGAAGAAATGTTGGCAAGCGGACCTGGCTGCTTTGCTTTTGCAGATCGGGGGCCTGCGAGATGTACATTCCTTTGGAACAACCTCACTAAGGGTTCCACTACATTTCGGACCTACTTTCGTGATAGGCCGCATGCCCCCTGGCATTCCAAGCCCACATGACGTTGAGCTGCAAGCGCTGCAGCCTTCTTTTCCGTGTGGCCGTAGCTCGCGCAGGCAAGGCAAAGTGAGTCTTGTGTTGCCAGGGTGGGCGGTCTAACTTCGCAGCGACCAGGCATGTAGGCCCCTCGGGCTAGCCCGCAACTGAGTGCAGTGCAGGCTTGCTGGATATCCTCACCCCGGCTCTGCGAGCGCTGATGTTTCGCTGGGAAGACACCCCCACCCTGGTCAGAGCGCTGCAGCCATTTACCAGATGGTGAGGTGGCTTTTCTGCGGTGGTGTCTGAGCCCTGTGAACGGCCAGTCATCTGCCAATCCGGTAAAGGGCTAAGGCTGGTGATTAAATCACCTTGCCATTTTCAAAATTTTCCCTCTGGGGGCCGCCATTTCCTCCGGGCAGCCTCTTCGTGCGCTTCACTTTGCTTCATGGTGTGCCGAAGGTCTGCAAGAAATTTGTTGTTGATCCCGGCACGCCGTGGCACAGCCTTTGAGCAGATCAGGTCATGGCAGCTTTCCTTCGTGTGGCGAAACTTAACAAAGAAGATCTATGCTAACCAGGAGACTTGGGAACAACAAAAGGCCAAGGAAACGTTCAATTGTTATCGAAAGAGGCAGAAGGGTAGTGGCGGCGGGTGGTGGTGGTGTTGGTGGTGGTGGTGGTGGCGGCGGTGGCGGTGGTGGTGGTGGTGGCGGTGGTGGTGATGGCCCTGGTGGTGGTGGTGGTGGTGGTGGCGGCGGCGGCGGCGGCGGTGGTGGTTCGAGTGGAAAGAGTCTCTCACAACCATGGAAAAGCATCAATGATGGCAAGCTGCTGTTGGCCGGTGCAACAGTGCTTTGAACAAGAGCTACTTGGTATGCACCAGGCAACCGACTGACCTGAAACTTGCGTGGGTCGTGAGTTGGGCGTTTGCGCCGCCCCTGCGGCCACGAGCAGAGAAGATCTCGCCATGATTTCCCAACTACTATCGCAATGGCTGAAACTCACTGCCCTGCAGAGTCTCTCACCTGCTTTGGAGGTGGGGCACGCGCTCCAGGCGTTGCAGCATCCGCAAAAAGGTTGTTAGTTTTGGGATGGCTTTTGGATTCATGCTTTGGTGCAACTGATCTCCGTAGTTCCTCGGCACTTGAAACAGCCTTTTCTGCAAGATGTTTGTACCAGTGCGATGACAAGTAGAAACCGACCAGTTGTTGCGTGTACCTGCATGAGATGAGCTAGATCTGCCCATGATGCCGGTGTCACTTGGTCAGTCAGGTAGGCGGTAGAACAAGATCCTAGCAGATATGCCTTTTTACATCTTTTTACTGGCTGCTTTCGGTACCCCTACACCCTTAACTTTTTTGAACATCTGCAAGCCCGACAGCGGTCCTCCAGCATCGCTGCGGCTCCAGCCATGACCGTCAGTGTGCTGCCTGCAGGGTCGCCCGAGGATGACCCCTCCTCTCCAGTTGTTCGAGCCCTGTCTACGATTCTGTGGTTTGCAGCCTTCAAGGCAAAAAGGGGTTGCAGGTTGCATTTTCAGACGTTTTGAATCCAGCATGGGCATGGTGAAGTATAGCGGGATGTTGCCAAGGAACGCGAGAACCTCTGTGGCGGGTTCGGCACCTGCGGCCGCTGCGACCTCTTTCGCAGTTCTGCAGACCACCCCCGGTCACCGTGAAATCCTCGGAGGCACTGCCCCTGCGGCATCTGCGGCATGAGGGCAGCCGGGGCAGCCAGTATTTGGCATTTGGGGATGCCCTGCGGTTGATGCTGCCTCCGTTGGAGGACGGCTGCCTCGCAGCGGCGCTCTGCGCTTGCGTCCGCCCAAAGATGGCGGGCGATGTTGGGCCGCGGGAGATTATCCCCACAGATGCAGAGCGCGAAGAGCTGCGGCTCGCGGAGGACTTGGCTGCATCCGGCCGCAGAGCAAAAGACTTCGTGGCAGTGACGGCAGCCAGGGTTTCAGATCCCGAGGCTGTGGTGCGTCGCAGCGCCTGGCGAGTGTTTCGATGTAGTGAGCTGGATGGCTTTCCTGCCTCAACACGTGTGCACTACGGCCAGCACCTGCAGTTTGGGTTGCCGTCCGTTGATGATGCCAGCTCCGAGATCTTGCTTAGCTGTGAGCCCCCGAGCAGGAGCGGTGGCATTGGGGCTCCGTACCTGATCCTCGGCCGCTTTGTGGATTTTGGCTACGTTTGTCATGGCCGAAGGAGTTGGAACACAGCCTTCACCCTGGTGCCAACGCTATCTTCAGCTGGAGCGTACGGAGATCCGGTTGACCTGCGATGTGGTATGCGCATCGTACCTATTGCGCCCTTCTCCTACTTGCATGGCCCGCGGCTCATGCAGGCCTGTGGAGCGTTCGGATATGAGAAGGTTCATCAAAGCACTGTTATTTGTCACCCCTTTCCTTTGCGGAAGTTTTGTGCCCAGCTTGAAAACTCCAGCATGCTGCAGTACATGATTCTGCCCAAGAACTTGGGTCTCCTGAACCTATGTTCACAAGGATATGTAGTCTCAAAGGCAAATCTTGCCCTCCGCTAGGCCCTGTCTCAAGGCCTTGATGATGAGTGATATTAAGATTGCTTCAGTCACAGTCTACACGTTGGACTCCGTTCTTTTTTCAGTGGACGTAGAATTGCCCTGAAGAGAAATCTTGATTTTTGCGGACGAACCGCATGATTTGCACTACAAATCCAGCCAGGCAGTCTTCGGCGGGCTCAGCAACCCAGTCGGGCGCGGATGCGTTGCTCGTTGCGCTGCCGCCGCCTGCCTGGCTTGTGGTAGGTGTGCTGCACTGTTTATCCTGGGAAAGTCAAGGAGTGGCAGTTATGACCGCATATAGAAGTGGAGTGTGGGGGGAGGTTATTTCGCCTACAGTGACACTTTGTACGACGGCGGTTTTTGCCACTGTGTGTGCTTCTGCTGCCATGCTCCTGCGGGCGTAGAACGACATCCGTGAGCCTAGTATTGGGAGATAAGGGGTGAATCTCGCGGGGAAACAACACTGGAAAGGTCAGGGCCGCTTGTTTCACTATCCTCCAAAGTTAGTTTCTTCTTGTACAATGTCAACACTTCCGACGTCCGAGTGTGTTCCCTTTGCGGGTATAAGCAAGTTGACCCGAAATCCATTTCGCACGTAGATGGGTCCCAAGCTAACGCTCCAGCTTCAGAATGGATGGTCGCCCTCAAAAGAAGGGCGGTTCCCAGTGGACAGAGTTGTGCAAGCATCAGCTGCCTTCAAAGGCTTTCAATAAAGTATTTGCTGGAACCTGCTGCCTGTATGGCTGTTGGATATGTATGAAGAAAAGTCTCAATGGGGCCTGCTACGATGATGGCTACTGCCAGTATGACGATCACCACCACCACCACCACCACCACCACCACCACGACTACTACTACTCCTCCTACTCCTCCTCCTCCTCCTCCTACTACTACTACTACTACTACTGCTACCACTAGTAGCGCTACTAGTATTACTAGTACTACCGCTATTACTACTATTATCATTACTACTACTGGTACTTTTGCTATTATTACTATTACTATTACGATTACTATTACTATTAATATGATTATTACCATTACTATGACGACGACGACTACTACTACAATAACGACTATTACGCCTAGTGCCACTACAAGATTTGATAACGCACGTCATGCTACAGGGAAATGGTTGAGCCCCGGTGCAACACAAGAGTGGACGCTACGAACAACTACATGAGGAATAATCCCTGGAATGGTGATACAAAGAATGTCGGTACGGTAGTGCCATTTCGACTTCCATTTTTGGCAACAAAAAGGCTCCTGATAAGGAGCACCCGCAGGGCTCTCCAAATGTTTGACAGTTATGGCTTGGGTGTGAAAACGCCACATTAGCCAGTGCTGCAGTGGTGTTCGGGGACCTCAGTTGGACCTGAGGCTGAGATTGCTTTGGCCACAGGGAGCTTGGAAGTGTGGAACCCTTCAAGCATAGCCTCAGTTCACCTCTTGACCTCAAGGACGTAAGTGCTCTGGCATCTGTAGCCGACGCACTCATTGATAACTGCAAGGCTGGGGAATCTCAAGCCGAAAGCCTAACAGCTGGCAGCCCAGGTTGGAAAGGACGGGAGAGAACTGCTCCTCCACGCGTCCTCCCCAGGAGGCCATGCGTCCGGATGACGTGGTTGGGGCCTGTTACCTTGGCATTAAAGCTGAACATGTAGCTTCCAGGAGTGGGAAGTGAATTTACCATTGCCATGCTTGATTTGCTGCGCGCCGACTCCATTCCGTCGCATCTTTTCTTGATGACTAAGGGATGGCCAGCACTGCTTGCGCACCAGTTGTGTGAAGCCTCCATGGGCACTTAGGGTGTGCAAAGCTTTGCTAGATGCTCAAGAGCAACCCTTCGCCACAGCTTCCTTGCAGGCGAGCCCCCGGACGTCGGCTGGGTGCTGGAGCGCTTGAGCTTGACGGAGGGGTCACCCCAGGCCGCAGCTACGACAGGTGCGGGCTGGGGTTGCAGTGGAAGATTTCAAGGAATCTCACAAGAAAAAATCAATAGAAGTAGATGTGCGGCTTGGAGATGTAGGCAATGGATAAAGCCTTCGAGGGATAATGCAGGACGACCATGGGCAAGGTGCACTCAAAATTATAGGCTTTTGTCGGGGGATCCTAGTGACTATAATATAGTAGGACTCTAACTTGGACAAAGCCTTGCAGCATTCTTACAGGAATCCTCGCTCGGGACATACATGGATGGAAGCTGTTCCTACATCTGTTTACAGGGTCGGATTTGAAGAATGATGGCCTCAGGTTCCAGAGCTGTTGCTAGTGTCTACTCCTAACCTCCTGCTGGCAGCAAACGTCTGAAGTTTCAAGAACCCTGGCAAATGTGTCTGCATCTGATCTTATAGTGAATACTAAAGGAGGTGGATAGTTTTTTTTGGGGCTGTGAGCATAGAGGCCAGAACAACCAGGATGTCTTTGTCAAAGCCTTGCGGGTTGCGATCCTGGCCAGGGCTTATCCAGCTGATTCCCGGTTTCCCCACTCGACCTGAAACCTCAGACCCGTCTGAGCAGGGCAGAACATCCACATTTCACCGCGCATGTCTCCAGCATTTAGATTGTGTACGAGTGGTTATTTTGGGGAATGTGAACGGCAGCTTTCATCCCAAACTGTGAAGTAGCACATGATGAAGACGGCTCTACATGAGAGTGAAGCATCTGTTTTTTGCACAGGGGTAGACACCACCTTCGCGCAGTGGCAGGCTTTGAGGCGGGGTGAACAACATTTTTGATTCTGCCATACCGATGTGGTGCATGACGCACGTTTTTTTTTTGAGACGTAGCCGCGCTGTGGTCATGAAGCCAACTGGTGGTTTCTTCGTTTGCAGAGGGCATTTAGCTCTGGGTGATGGAGTGCTTCTTCAGTTGTTGCAATTTGCGAAGCTTGACTGGCTTTCGGGGTTCTTGCAGAGCTGAGCTATCGCAAGCGCTACAGTGGCAGTCTTTTCCACCCCTTGCCTGAGCGAGAAAGCCGCAAATGGGCCCAAGCCTCAGCCACCCCAAATCCACATCTGGATTTGGAGAAGCCCATGTGCCATGAGAACCTTGTCGACAGCCTTCCTGCTGTAGTTCCAACAAAGCTGAATGATTCCCAAAACACTTAGCGGAACAGACTCAGCACCATAGATACTCCAGACACCAACCACGAAGACCAGCCCATTTGCAACCAAAAGAATGGTGGAGCTCCCTTGTTACTATGTGCATCTGCAGTGGGCTTCATTCTCATTCTTGGCCATGTTCATAGTTGAGTATATTTGGAACCCACAAAGAGGAAGCTTGTGGCATGTTCCTTGAGCCTGTCATAACACCAGCGCAGAAGCGTCGCAGACATCAACGGTTACTGATGGAAGAGATAGTACCTACAGCCATCATCATAAGCTGTTGTTGGAAGGCCAGGAACATGAGTGGTACACCAGGCATGACTTCCTAGGCAAACATGAGCCGCGCCCGTAAGTGCTAATAAGAGCTCATGTCGGAGCAGCCCTGCAAGCCTTAAATAGAGCAACAACTGTTTAAAGCCCTCGAAGTCAAAAAGCCGCCTGCAGCAAACCGTTCCTGCAGGGCTGCGATCCTAAAGCGCATCCGGCGACGTGGGGAGGCCACACCGGGAGGAGCTCATGGGTTACTGAGGAGGTCCTCGTTGCGGAATTGGGTTGGGTCAACTCTCATTATGGGTCTATCTGTCGCCGGCTGGGAAGCAGACAGCATCAGGCACTCACTCCTTTTGGGAGTACCCCAGTTCTGGCCTGTCGACCGCTGCAGAGTTGAATCATGTCAAAGACAAACTTTCTAGCTCTGGATCAGTATTGAGTAGCGTTTCATTGAACTCACATGGCCACAGGAGGAAATTTTTCCGATGTATGCACAGGCTTCAAAAAAGAGAATGAGGGCTGACATTGGCAGGCTCTGGCCTTCAGCATTTTCCGGAAGATCCTCTCCAAGGACTCCAGCCGGAGGGGATTGTGCAGTGTTGCGCAGGTGGATGCAGAAATTGATAAGAGCATGTCGACAAACCGGTCTGGTGAAAACACCCTAGCCTTTATGGACGTCTCGCGTCATCAGTCCTGCTGCTGCTGAGCACTACCGGCTCATGCCCAGGCCAAAGTCGCTGTGTAGGGACAGGGACACACGGCGGGAAAGCTGCTTGAGCTGAGCTAAGTGGGCCTCAAGCTTTCTCATTGGAAGTAGCCGCAAGTACATAATTATCGCTGTTGATAGAGGTACAGTGCCTTTTTCATGTTGTTCCTTCACCGGCTGAAAAGCTGGCCCGGTCTCAATTCCAGGGGGCTTTGCGCAGCAACCAGCAGGGCTCCTGAGTGTGAGGGTTCTCCCTTCTCTGCACGGCGAGGGGGGGTGTCACTGCGAGGGCGAAAACAGCGGACTGTACTTCTGTTTTCTCAGAAAGCTATTTTCATGTATCTTGCATTTTGTGCGTATTGTCATCTTCCTCAAGCCATCTGCTCAAGCTAGCTCATGCCTCGTAGTACTCTTGTGCTTCCCTGCTGCTGTCGCTGTCTAGCATGGTTGGCACGTTCTTAGCTTTAAGCCACGGGTGCTTTGTGTGTCATGTCTTTCATTGCCGAGCCGGGGTCTGTGGGGGGCTATCAGCCGATGTGTTTCTCCAAGCATTGTTGCTGAATTTCAGGCCAAAGAGATTCTTCTCCTCTCGCGGTGGGTCCCAGTATTGCCTCCACGCATCATGTTGGAAGTAGCTGCGATGTCTACAGTCGGAAGCTGATCCTAATGGCGCGCGAAAGCAACAAAGCATAACGATTGAATCGCATTGTTCTCGGTGCAAGTGGCTTTTTGCTTGTGGCAGGTGTCCCTGTAGTAAGAAGCGACGCTCGGAGCACTCTTCTTTGTGGCAGCTCCTACGACGTGCCCTCTTTTCTCGGCTTCCGAAAAGCACACTTCAGGAAGCTTGCAAAAGAGAAAACGATGCGCTTAGGATAGCTTCCTTTGTCTAGCAGGTTTCTCGGACGCTTAGCTCTCCGAAGATCAACGTGATCCCGGTAGCGACCTTTTTTAAATTGCAGGTGTAGAGGAGGACAACCCCTTACTGTCAGGCTTTTGCCCCACTTACGTCCCTTGGTCACCGCCTTCACGTGAAGTTTGGACAGCTATGAGACGGGCACGCGAGGTGGCGGCACCGGGCGTTGGGCCTGTATACGCTGCACGCCGCGGTTCACTGTGTGGGTGTCGGAATGTTGAAAGTAAGAGCCTTTGTGCTGCAATAGTTGCTGTTGAGCGCAGATGCGCAGCCAGGCTAAATCCATGCGGCCATGGGTCGAAAGTCCGCTTTGTCTGTTGTTTGTGCTTGCCCGGTTCTCTCTTTGTGAATTCCTACCTGCACGCGCCAGAAGATGAGTCCTCGGACCGCCGCGCATGGCCAGCAATTTCCTTCTTTAGGCAGTCCGCTGCAGTTCAAGCCAAATATTGTGCGCTTCTGTACAGATAGCAGCTCACAGTTTCTTTCTGCGAAAGGTCTAGTAATAGTACTTCGCCGTTTTAAACTTACCATGCGGTGCTTGCCAATCTGGCTGAACCCGAAGACTGTTGGTCCACGGTTCATTTGTATGTTTTGTCACCAATGCACGCAACCAACCATATCGTGGACCCGTGCAAGAGCTGCAAGGGTTGCAATGAATGAGGTTATGCTGTGTTTGTGAAAGATGAAACAAGCATTTTTGACATGTATCGACTACATGACTGCTGCGATTTTTGTGAGGACTGCTTAGTCTTGGATGGCCCGATCTCCACAAGCCATCTGCCCGCGGCGGATGGTGCTTGGGATTCTTGCCTGGCTGCATGCACACAAAGAGCATAAGGGACTGTGGTGACATGCGTCGCCGGGATTTTTCGTTGGTGATGATTTGCGAGTAATGCGTAATATTGCCGCATTTGGAAGATTGATTACACCATGTCTAGGATACCCAAGGGTGATTCTGCCGAGTATTCTTCGGACCATGATCATCCTCAGCGCAGGTGCTGTGGCCTTGGCCGAACGCACCTTGGTGGGCGAGTCCTGCGCGTGGGTCCTGGAACATTCAAACTTCCATGTTGAGTGATTGGGTGGTGGTTTGATTCGAGCAAAGGAATTCTTGGATTCTTGCCGTTCGCATAGAATGAGGAATCAGGGCAAGAGATTGGGAGGTGCACAGGCATTCAAAGAAAGCCTGTATGCAAAGTGGACTGTGTCTGTCCTTCAGGCAATAGACAAAAGTTTCCATCCGGCACACTGCTGCGAATGTTAATGTTATCGCTACCGCGCTCCGCCTCGGCCGGCTCGAGCAGCAGTCGGCGGCGGAGGAGGACAGACAGCATGCAGAAGCAGAGCAAGTCGTGAGAGTTCAGGAAAGAAAGGTCAAAGGAAGGAAGGCAAGAAGCTGGACAAGGGGAGAGGGGGGTGGCCAGGGGGGGCCAGGGGCCTCGGTGGATTATTGTGGCTACTTGTACCAGCACATGTCGGCAAACATGAAGGCCAGACTTCATAACCATGTTCAACGGAACACAACTTGTCATACGACGCAATGTCACGAGTCAAGTCGTCAACAGGTCTTGACAACTCTGCGTTGCGGCTACGGCGTGCAGCTGGGTGAAGCTGTGGGGCCCATAGCTTTTGGGAAGCTTTGGGGGCGCATGGCTTTGGGGGTTGTAATGCGCGTAACACTCCAAGCAAAGCTAAAGTAGTGCCCCTGCGCATGACCCCCCCGAAATTCCCTGAGTGGTTGTTGCATACCCAGGTAGTTCTTCTCGATCCAAATTCCAAGATATTGGCATGGAGCCGGCCCATCTGTTTTCTGAGGACATGCAGCTGATAACAAGGCATTTCCGGCCGCAGGATCCTGAGAATGGTTGCACGGACCAGTATGCTGAGCTGTGTATGGGGACCGTTGGGTTGGGTTACCCTTCTGAGATTACTGAAGATGCTGGTACGTATCAGCGCCAGAACGAATAGCCTAAAGCACGAATCCAGTGTCATGATCCATTTGTCCTAAGACATGATCTTCAAGCAGCCCTGTGCAAAGACGGACTTGAGTTTTCCTTGCTGAAGGACAAGGTGTGGTTAGCGTAGACCAGCGATTTTTGGGAAGGTCTGGTTCAGAGTCCGTTTGGCCTGAGCCCGTCATCGACATCAATGCTCTTGCTGATGCGCTTCGAGGAGAGTCGCGTGGCTGCTATTCACAAGGAAGCCCTGCAGGAAGACACTCATACCTCACAGATCCTAGACCCCACGTAGAGAAATCAAGAACATAACTCCTTCCTACATGGTCGCCATGTCCTCATTGCAAATCCTGTGATTCTCCGTGCCTTGAGAGTTGGTGATGAATGACACACGGCACTTCCCTAAGACTCCCTAGCTTGAGCCACTTCTTGTCACTGAGCTTCTAGTTTAGGACTTGAAGCTGAGGACCTCGCCGGGCAGGTCCCGGACAGTGCAGCAGCTGTACTCGCTGCTACAGAAGCAGGTTGGCCTCTTCTGTATACCGCGGCGGTATGGGCGCTAATGTGGGGAGCTATATGCGTCATCTATCTTCTCACTTTTTTTGTAGTGAATCATCTCAGAATGGTCGGAGGGCTGTCCTCCTTTCGTTTCGGAGCGTGAACAGTTCTGTTGGGTGCTCAGGGTGTATAGAGATTTGAAGTCTTTCGAATGCAGCTTCAAGGCTTTGTATCAATCAAACTTGGAGTTGTCCCAGTTTGCCTTGGGATTTGTGGCTTTCTCAAGATGACTGAAGGGATCCCAATTTGCCAAAGACCATGTCGCGCAGATGCAGCTCTGGATGTAGGTTTTGGATGGCAGAGACGGTGCATACGCGATTCTTTGGCATGCATCCCTCTCACAGTCAGCCCGAGCCTTTTCGTTCCATTCTGTTTGGAGGGCCATGTATGCTCAAGGAGAATTTATCATTGTTGCCATCGCTGTTGTACTATCATCTGTGCCAAGCTTGTTTTCGTGTTCTGGACTTTAACTGGTGCTTGTTACTACTCTCCTCCTTGATGTTGAAAAATATTTATGAAGAGGACTTGTCAAGCGGAGGCTGGCCTGAAGCCCACCGACAGCCTGTCTGTGGCCTGGGTGCGTGCGCGCGTTGAGCCGCCAGTCCTAAGCAGCGTTTCGCATGGGAGATGTTTGGATTGGACGTGCTGATAGGTCCAGGGTTCGTTGGCGAAGTGAGAACTTTTTCCAGAATGCCAGATGGTGTAAAGGCCCGCTGCCCCAAATAAAGTAAGGCCACCCCTTCACGCGTGCTTCAGCTGCAGCAGTACATCACTTGTACACCCAATGGTGAACCCGCTTGAGTGGAACTTCCAGCACTCCCAACTCCTTGCATCATCCCTATGAGCCCCCATGTTCGCCTCTCTACCAAGGTCCATGGAGGTGAGTGGCCAGCTGTTCCCCGCCGAGGACCTCATGGCCTCCCTGCAGCTGCCCCAGCCTTCGAAGGAAAATGTTGGTAATGCTATTCCAGGGTCAGAATGCAGTCTCTGTGCTCGCTGCTAGATTTTGCGTGTGCGGTAGTGATTGAGTGGGTGTGGATTCCAAATCCTGCGTCTAGCCTGGACTTAAGAAAAATGTCGAGGCTGGCTGGTGTAAGGGCTTGGACCTGGCGTCCGCGTTTTTGGAGGGTTATTGATTTCTGGTTGTTGTGTTCATTGATGTTCCACTTTCCCAATAAGCATGAAAAGCCTGCAATGTGCAACTCGCATTAATTAAGCTACCAACGAAAATCAGCCTCATAACGAGAAATGGAATCCATAACTTTCATTTACCAACAGCCCGCCATACTTGGTGCCCCGAGCCTTTTGAGCTCAGGCCGTTGGTCCGAAGCCACGCGGGCATCACCCGCCTGGGTTTCGTGCGCTGGCAAATGGATGCACTGGCGCTCCTGCTGATATGCTTCCTTAGGAAGGGCTTGGGATCCTGCACTGGCAGGGCTTCTTCAGACTTTCAGGAAGATGATAAAAGAGTGGTTTGGAATGGTTCGGATTGCATGGAGAGCAGCCGCCCAGAATTCATGCTTGCCTTCGCGACAGCTTCTTTGCCCTTCGGCGAGTTGCATAATTTACGGCATCATGCAAGATGTCTACTAGCAGGCGCGGTCATCACGCTTCACCATACTCAGGATAGTCCTGGTATGACTGTTGAATGCGCAGTGATCAATATCGCAACCCAACCTTTGGAATGTTGCAGGCGCTCAGTACATGTGGAAGCCGCTCATGCCAAAGAAACACGGCCTTCTCAGGCGCTGGTTCCCTCCCACGAGAGCTTGCTTGAGTTTCTGCATCAGCGACTCGGTCTAGCATTTTAGATGTGGACGGCGGTGAATTCAAGAGAGTAATTGATCGGTTGTTTGATGGGCTGCGGGCTATCCATGGAGTACTTACGCATTGCGTTTAAAGTTTAAATTCCCTCTGCATAGCTGGCCGCTGCAATGCTTGTCGTGCTTGGCCAGCTTCTGCTCAAGCACGCGTCCAGCCTAATGATTTTGAGAGGGCATTTAGGTGTCAGGCATTTGTGCTCGGACGCATCACTTCTGCTATACAAGGATGTGGGGCGATGTGGTCCTGAGCCTGGGGACGGAAGCTTCTTGGACATTGCAAAAGCGTGAGGAGTTCTAAGCAGTGTGCAGAAGCGGAACTATAACATCATCGTCATCATGTTGTGTGGGTCTTGCCTGTGGCTGTGCTTGCTGTGCTTGTCATGTTTGTGCATGGCATGGCCGGTGTCTAAGTCCAGTCCTGAGCAAAGGAAGAGAAGTTCAACTGGAGCCTGTCGCTGCCAAGGGGTGAGATGATCGGTTAGGCAGCACTTAGGTCCCTACAAGAAAGCAGGAGTTGCTTGTCATTCTCTATGAGTGCCAATAAATTTCCTGGGCCCAGCTGCACCCTGAACCAGAGCAATTTTGATGAACACTTATTGCTCGTAGAGATTACCCTTGCGTTGAACTAGCCGCTGTTGATGTTTTTTGCTGACTACCACTGTCAGGATGTCATGCATGGTTCTTTTACAAGCATGTGCGGCATCATGCACAGGCGTTTCTTGATTTGTGCCTGCTATGTTTATAGCAAGGGCTAGGAATTTGGGCACTTACAGGTAAACTTGTCTGAAAATTGTGCAAGGTAGGGGCAGCCTGAGTGATCTTGCATACTTGCCGGGGTTCTAAGACCAAGAAGATCCTGGAGGGTTCCGTTTCGTATCCGCACAAAAAGTCTTTGACCTGCTGCAAATCTTGCGGCAACACGCCTGCAAACACTGCAGGCGCGTAGGTCTCAGCATGCTGTGGTTGAAAAGATGAAGGACGTGCATCGTGGTCGTGGCTCATTTGGCAAGGTGCCTACCCATGAAAAGGCGGCAGATGGCACCAGCACGTCTCAGGTCAAGGGGGTAATCGAGCCATCGTCTGCCACTTTGCAAGTGTTACTGAAGGATGTTCTTGCCTCGGTTGAGGCCATGAAGCGTGTGCTACGTTTGATAGCCACGTTTCAGCTTCAGAGTGCAGCATCAGAATCAGACCTGGAGTCAGAATCAGAACTGTCCTGTGAAAGTATGCCGAGACATTGCCGAGACGTAGCTCACCCAACCTCGTGGCTGGCCTCTTGCTGTTGAGATGCATGTGTTGAATGTTTCCCGTGCAATTTCCAATGAGCTGGGCGTTCTTTGGGACTCTGTCTTCAGATCGTCCTGAGCAGGTATAATTGTGAGTTGAGGTAGTACTGGTACTGGGAACCTTGTAGCAGACGTGGCGGCTTGACTTGCTTTAGCCTTGCCTGGTGTGTCTTTGCTTTATTTTTGGGAGGAACCACAGGACTTGAAGTTGTGCAGAAGCAGCGGTAGAGTTTTGTGCCTTCTTCACGGGTCGGCGCTTCTCTGATGGTTTCAGGGCTCAAAGCGTCAGACGCCTTGGCCGCCGAAGCGGGCGTGCCCTTATCAGCAGCCCTATGAAAGAGGCATCCACATTCAGCTCCTGATAGGAGCCTAGTGCAGCCCCTACCAAGTCCAACATCTAAACCAGAACCCCAGCACAGCGTGTTCTGTCGACCCATGAAACTTGTTGCGCCCCGGCTCTATCCCAAACACCTTAGCAGCCCTAGCACATAGCCTGCATGCATCAAGAAACAGGTCATCTTTTCGGGCCAGGAGTTGGCCCGTGCACTTCATGCGCCATGGGCACATAGACCAATCCGGTTGAGAGCTTCACCTGCACATTCGGTTTTGCCAGTGTGGGATCCATTTCCGTGTAAAACCAAGAAGGCAGACAGGCTCGACTGCCACCTTGCCCACCACGGCGCCCCAGGCATGGAGAACCTCCTGGATGCGCTGACGAAGCTGAGCGTCAAGGCCAGGCGCAGGAGTTCAGGTCTGGTCTATGAAGCTAGCCCGTAGCTACCTTCAGCTGGAGACCTCATAAATGGAAAAGAGCAATTCATCAAGGGTCGCAAGGCCCAGGGCTCATGTTGAAGGCTTTGTCTGCAGAGCTTTCGAGGGTCTGATGTCTGTCTAGCATAGCGCAAGATGATAGGGAGGGACGTCTTAGATGCTGTTTTTGAAGCTGCTAGCCGCTAGCTGCTAGCTTTCAAATGATCTGTGTGGACGAGAGAAAGCTGCTTTCTTGCACACGCCTGAATGCATGGCAGGATCTTGCCGCCATAGGGGTCGTACTCCTTGCTCTTCTTCTCATCTTGGCTGCCTGCCTGCAAATGGCCTGTGACTTATGTGCTCCACTTACATTCGCTACAGTCCAGAGAACAGAAGGGGGGCAATGGCCACGCCGGCAAAATTGCAGGAATTGCAGCACTCCTTTGAAACACTTTGTCTGTACCCGAGAAGAAGATTGGAGCATTTCCTGAGGTTCCCCAGTAGCCCCTTAACAACAGGAGTACCCTTTTTTTCTAATGTTCAGTTTTAATAAGGAGGCACCAAAATAGAGAGGGGAAAAAGGGTACTACTGGGGTACCAAGTTGCTTCGAGTAGGTTTGGGGGTGTACGTTATACTGAAGCTGTACAGGGGACATGAAGGAATTCTCCTATAAGTGCTTGAAAACTGATCCAGTTTCCATTTCATGTCCTCCTTTCCATTTGATTCTCCACTACCGGGGTAAGAACTTCCTCGGGACTCTTCTGGATAGAGTTGGTGGGGTAGACTCACCTGCTGTCAGGCTGCAGCTGCCTAAAACCACGTATTCTTGGTCCCATGCAGGGCTGAAGATCTAAGGTTTGAGGCTATGCAGGGTTTCGGCTTCAGATTCTGGGGTGTGGAATTCCATCAGGGCTGCCTCACCTTGCCTTGGCCAGAGAGCGCGCTTTCGAGAAACCTCGGCTCTGGGTTTACCATCCATGCTTCATCTCTGCATGCTGATCCTAACGCAACGTCCGCATCCTGCTAGCTTGCAGCGGGTTTTTCAAGGTTTGCATCCCGTGCTTCCTGGTGTTTGTCACAGTTACCGGCCTTGGACCAAGACGCGCAAAGAGACGCTTGGCCTGCTCCATTGAAAGAAGAGCAAGTTGGGTTTTGGACTTCTAGTAACCCGGCCAAAGGTTTGGGATAAAGGAGAGGTGCCTGGCGTTGTACCCATAACCCAAGTGAGCTGTATTGAGCCAGGAAATGAGCTACGCAGTCTAACAGCCTAGGAGGTCTGCTTTCCGGCAGGGCCCACCACCTTTTGGCATATCTGTGCTGAAGTTTCACTGCAGCGATAACATGACGAGTGACACTTTAGGAATAGCAATGGAAAGCTACAACATGAACTTCGCATACGCCTCACATGTTGGTAGGAGTTGCAAAGTGAATCTTGTTCTGGGCCCAAGCGGACCTCGCAAGCTCGCAGTCTGCCTGCTGGTCCGTTTAGTCGCAGTCAGCAAGGTATCCCATACACAAATGTGGAGCATCTGACCAATGTTGAACAGGAAGCATGGGTTCAACAAAGCTCTTGAAGAGCAACTTGAAATCGAAGAGCCACACGTCTCCACCCTGTCTCGTACGTAGGAGCCTGGGAGTCACAATTTGCGCGACAAAAGCACCAACGGTCGCAGTAGTTTCAAGCTAAAGCCTGGAAACTGAAACCCTCCAATCTCAAGCTTTTGAAAGGCGTTTGTTCTCATGTCCTTCGCTCGGTCAAGAGACCGACGCGTTTCGACTTCACCAAGGCCGAGAGAGTAGAGCAGATGGTGTGCGTTGCATTGACAGCATGCAGGAACCCCAGGAAGATTTTACATGGAATGTTTGTTGTAGGGATACTGGAATTCCCAAGAAAGATGAGAAAGTTCAGTGTGCCCTCTTCGTATAAAAGGAAGCCGAGCGCCTGCGGACTCACTGTTAGACGAGTTTGTTGCTCACACAGATGAGCACATCACATGTCTGATTTTTATTGCCTGCGCTGGGAACCTTGGTGTGTATTCGTTGTAGACATGGCTTTCAGCCATCCAATTCTCCTACAATCCTTGCAGCACATAATCATTGCTGTAGTTGGCTATGCGGTCCTAGCAGAACAATGTTTTACTTGATCAGCTGGTATGTAGACTCGACCGAATAAAGTGCTGACTCGAGTGCCACAGCCTGCAGATCGTGCCGCGGCTGTTTCTTGGCAGATCCTTGGCAGCAACGGGAAGGTGACATCGACACATGGCTTAGGGCTACAGCTGACTAAAGCTCCTCAGGGATGAGGGAAATCCAAAGCTAAAGGCCCAGGCACTCCCACCCAAGACCCGATCTTCAAGGCCATGCGTCAGGTTAGCATGTCTTTTCATGGTGCGAGTATTGTTTTCTTTCTGCCGCTGTTGCTGTGGTACTATAGATTTCGTATAGATGCTTGATGGAGCTTTTCGGACATGCGATGGAGGCCCTTGTCCGGGGGAGTGCGGAGCGTAGCTACAGCTTTTTTGGACTTGATCGCCAGGCCTGCCGCGAACTTTAGAGGATCTGGAGCAGTTGAAAGCTGAAGGCGTGGGGGCTGTTGACCTTTGCCTGCAAAGAGCTATCAGCAGTGTGGAGACTGCAGCGTTTTGATTTTGGGTGGGTTTGGGGCTTATTTTGGACAAGTTCCGAATGATGCTGATGGGTGCGAGGGCTTGCAGATTGCATCAGTAATCGAGAATCAAACGGCAAATCATAACATGAAACATTAACATGAACTGGAAACTGGGGTTATACGTTTTATAGTCGTGCTTTATGTGAGCCGCCTGGTATCGCCTGGATGCAACTTCTTCCGGATTGGGAACGATCGACGCTGCTGCTCTGTCCCACTTGCAGTTAAAGCGTGCGTCGCGTTGTTCAGTGCTATGTGGCCACCGCGACCGAACAGTCTCCCAAATCTGAACAATCACCCCGTGGAGAGGAGGATATTTAGGACTCCCGAACAAGATGCAAGATACTTCCCATCAAGAAATGTCTTTTGATCGGGGGTCTGATTTTCCCCGATGTTAGGCCCTACAAAATGAACCCCTCTAGGTACATATCTTAAGCTTCTACAGTTTAACAGTACTTGCCCAGGTGACATTAAACGAGGTGTGGGAAATGGCATTGTCGACCCGATTCATCAGGCTTCCGGCCTTGCAGAGAAGTTAGCCAATGCGGCCTTGGATTGTGTTTTTCCGTTCTGGATCTGTTGGGCTTTTGTCATGTTGGTAACACACGGGCAGCACCTGGGGCATCTGCTTGGCCTTGTCGGCACGGCAGTACAACTGGTGATTGGAAGTCCAGCTTGTGTTGCTGAAGCTATGCATGCTGCAAATCAGTGAGGCGAGGCCAGCTGCACGAGAGCATGCTATTTCGGCATGGCCGTCGGCCCTCAAACCCCCGTAGATGCAGTGTCACACGAACAATGCTTCCTCCACCCACCCTGAACCCTGCACACACCTCACCCACCTGAGTCTTTTGCAGGGATGAATGTGGCATGGACCACCTGCACCTACCGACACCAGACTTTTTCTCGCCCACACAGCCGGACATCGAGGCACATTGCACAGTGCAAGTGTTCAAATCCCTGATGCGAAGTGTTGCGAATGATGCTACAAGAAGCTGATGTGGAGGCCTTGCAAAATGTTCTTGGGACGGGGAGTTTCTTCATTGCAAGGCAAGGCATTTTTAAGATTTTCTGACTGTAACATACTTTAACAACGCTTGAGCAGTTTTGGGCTTCTCCTTGGCGTGGAGTGGAGGGTTGGAGCTCGGGTCCAATCATTGATCATGGCTTTGTTTGTGCACCTTTGGAAGCTCCAACGCCACTCTCTTGACCAACTGTGTTTAGCAGGGCGTCAGCTTGGGGCCTTGCACGCAGGACAGCATACAGGAGTATTTAAAGCGCACTGTAATGCCTCGTAGCATGCCTGGTGCAAGATTTTACTGACTCACACCCGCGCCTTTGACGACCAAGAACATCCAAGAACCACCGCATCACCAAAACGACAACTTGAAGGGTGTGCAGGGCAATCTGTGAAGCTGTCAAGGCGGCCGTCCGATTCATCACGGAGCGCACTGCCAAAGGCTGGGGGCCGGCTGGGGCCCGGCCGGGGTTGGGGCTTGAGTCAGAGATGTCTTGAAAGATGGAGAGATCTTGAGTCTTGAGAGGTGCAGCATGGTGCGGCCTCTGGCGCAGCTAAAAAAGGGGGTCTTCATTGCCTTTCTCATGAGCCAAAATTACAGCCAAGCCCGTCCCGCAAAAACATGTCATGCTGATGTATGTGCTCGTATCGTCGATCGTCACTGAACGTCTTACCCCTGACGAGGCATTGGCGTCTACGTGCATTGCAACGGCGGCCGCGGGCGCAGCGTAGTTTGTGTCCTCTGCTACCTCATCAGTGCCTTGGTACGGTTTGGTAAACAGGCTGGGAGTGCAATCTCTTCAGTCAGGCATCAGGTCGGGCTACGTTGGCGTACTTGAGGACTCCAAGCATGAGGGAGGATGGTTGCTGATTTCGATGTGTCTGCTCTATCAAGAAGCTGAGAGACAGGTGAACAGTTTTTCTCAACTCCAAGCCATTGTGGTTTTCGCTTTTCGTTCACGCTTTCTGTAGACGAGGCAAGCTCTCACCAATAACCGCAAACACGAAAACCAAGGGCCAAGGGTGTCACACTTTTTGGGGGACTAAGGGACGTAAACAACTAGTAGGAAAGGACAACCTACAGTTCTCTCCCATGCTATGGGAACTTGCTGCTACAGAGCCAGCCTAAAAGCCGATTATCTGGCTCGTCATGCTGAAGACAGGCTGAGATAGGCTGAGATGACAGCCTATAAGCCCGCTGTAAAATCTTGTTAAAAGCACCGGACCTGGGACCAAAAGGGAAGGTTACCAATATGACCCCTAGAAAATTCTACAAGACACCAGTTCTACAGCCCTTTAGAAACCATCCAGAAAAACTTTGGAAGAACCATCCATAACTTTCCAAAACCCACGAACCTTGTGGAAACTTTCTATGAACCTTTTTTGAACCCTTCAAGCGCACAGTAGACCCTCAATAAACCTAATGTCGATTGTGAACCTCTAGACCCAGACCGCAGGCCACAGGATAAGGCGGCAAGAGATTAGTCGCGCTGTATAAATTAATCGTACTCTCTATATCATTGACTTCGCGGGGTTAATGCTCACGCACATGCAACATCAACATCAACGATAATACGTCAGAGGAATCTAACCCTTAACTCTTCCGGAGGCTCTTTGGACCACAGCGCCGAAGAGGCCTTCGCTCTGGTCGCCGAAAAGCGGCGTGTCGCCACCTGGATTTGCAGATCGGGTGTTTGAGCTGATGTGGTTGCGAGCTCGGGAGAACTGCGTCTGAGGCATTTTGTGCTCTGTGGGGATGGGACCATGCACACGCCCAATACAGGACATGTTTCAGAAGGAGTTCGAGAAGTGACCCCCGTTTTGCGAAACTCCAACATCTTTAGGAGCCCACATGCAAGGCTCTACGGTTTGTAGGGGTTGTAGATTCGGATGTGGGGTTGAGTTGTGGACCTGGGGACTGCAGAAGCAGTCTATTGTGATCATGTAAAGTTTCGCAATCATGTTTGGATACGGAAAGTGCGAAGCATCAAACTTTGAGATTAAACTTGTGCAAGCTGGGGGCGTGGGGTGGCATGTCTGGACCAGCTGCAAAGCCAGCACATTAGACATGCGGGCCTGCATGGTTCTTGGAAGAATGCGTTTCTTCAGAGTGAAATCCCTGCAAACGTTTTTCACTCTTCATGCAGATTTTCCACGAAAAGCTGTGGGGCTAGGAGTGCGGATGTGAAGCTTGGGGTTTGGGTTCATGGTGAGCTCTTGGGTGTTCAGCGAGGGCCAGCAGCACGTGGCGTTGAGTAGCTACACTTCTGATTCATATGTTTATTGTCGAGATTCCGAAAGCAAGTTGTGGTACCCTGAGGCGACTGGTGTCATCTACACTCTAAACTCAAGGTCGCTTGTTCTCTATCCTGCAGCAACTCAGGATGCAAACTAGTCTAAGTTTAGTAGGCACTCTGAACAAGATGCCTGAGGCTCCAATGCGTGGGAGCTGTGGGCTGCACAAACAGCCCCTTGGCTGTGGAAAGCATGGCCAGGGGGCTGCGGCAGGGGCTGGGAGATGTTCTGAGAGCATTCGTGGAGAGGCTAGCAACAAGGGGCGGCCATACTGAGTAGGGTGTACAACGCAGCGCTAATTTCAGACCTTGCACAACTCGAAGCCACCGAAGCATGTTCCGGGTGTCGTGGCATCCTCAGCAGGTGGCGTGCCGTGAAGCGATTCGAGAGAAATCTGCAGAGGACGGGCTGATGCATGAAGTCTGCAGGCAGAGGCTTGTTTGGAAGCATGCTGTTGAATGTTTAAAGTCAGAAGGCTTTGGCGGGTTTGGGTTGTGTCTTGCATGGCTTGCACTGTTGTGTTTTCATAGGAATACCAGGTAGCTGATCTCCCAAACCTGAAGCCAAGTACCCCAAGCCCCCAGACTTGTCATGCAGGACTCCGAAGACACCGTTTGAAGCTTTCAAGGAAGAGGAAAGCTCCATAGATAACGTTGCAGAGAGTGCTTTGGCTGTGACGCGTTTAGAGAACCCTTCATCAAGCTCACAGCGTGTCATGAGGGGCTTGACTACAAGTGATCTGAGCTAGCTTCAGGTTTAGGTCAGGGTACACAACACAAGACCCTTGGAAGCTTCACCAATCCTCCGAGTCTTCGTCTTCTTTTGCAGTTGGACCCCACATTTGAGATAAGGAACGCAAAGGTTTCATTTTAGTCTATTTTGGTAATTCCGTTCCCCCACACTGCCTTCTCCCACCTTGTCACTATTTGCAGAACTTTCTTACAGCCTGGCCTTCTTTGCCTGGATTTCTTTTGGTGCCGGATGCAAGGCTGGCACAGCAATACAGTATCCAGCCGCGTGTGTTGTTAGAGCTGGTTGCATCTGTCCGCAGGCTTCCATTAGATCCTCTCCCCCACTATCTTGTTATTTGTTGTCCTCATGCAAGTGTTAGGCGCTTCCAACCCTCTTTGGTTGTTTTGTTGTCATCCCTTTGCACCCTCTCACCTCTTTGTCCCCAGTAGAAGGCATCTTTTCCGCCCATATTGGCCATATCCATCTTCCCATTCCAAGCTTGGGCCTCACTGGTTCTTAGGGTTTGTGGGTTTGTGGTTGTGAGGCGCCAGATTCTACTGCGCCACTGTCCTGATTTCCTCCTCCTCCTCCTCCTCATGCCAGCGCCCTTTCAGTTCTAAAAGTCGATCGCTACATTCGCAACCTCTGCCCCAAAAGGTGCACGAGGCAATGCGGACCTCAGTCCGCTTCCGGACTATGTGGTGTCGAGCCCAGCGTCTAACATGTCTGGTCAGACATCGTCAGACCACGAGCAGCAAACATGAGAGTTTTAAGCATGATAGCCAGATCACCATGACGATGTTCGGTGCTTCCGGCAGCTGCTGTGGCTGTTGTTGTTGCTGCCGTTGCTATCATTCCACCACCACCATCAACTGCTTTGCTATTGGGGTTGCCATGTTAGTGGTCTTGGTGATTGTGATTCATGAATTGCTACGGCGAGCATACTTCCTTGTTCTTCTTATGCTTCCTGCTTCCTTCATGCCGTCAGTGTAAGGTCAACGTGGCAGCGCCTGAGGAGGCGACAGTGGCGGCGCCGGAGAGCCCTGAAACAGATAGGACTTTCAAGGAAGCAATACCAGTCGCTAGCCAGGGTTCAGGATTCTTCCTGCGAGGATAGGCATACCTCAGGTATTGCCACAATGAAGCAAGGTGGGGGGTCGCAAGTGGTGTTCTGGGTAACACAACTATGCACCGGTTGCACGTGCTTTGCCACACTCGCCCAATACGGCTGCAGTGCTGAAATGCAGTCCATGCCTTATAGATCCTCTATGCAAGGAGGCCCATATTCTCGTGTGTATACTCAGTGCAGATGCAGCATAGAGAACCCATTGCGCCTGAAATATAACGTTTGCATGTTGCGCTTGGCGCACACATGACATATGAGCTGTAGTCTAAACTCCTTAAAGGGGGATTTTGTAGGGGATTATATAGGGGACTTCTATGGGGGTTATTAAGGAGGATACTAGGAGTTTCGACTATGTCTCATATCTACAGTGCCCAGCTTACAGTGCGTTCTCCGGGCATGCGGCGTACCCGGCCTCATTCTGCTGATTGTGGAATGGGTATGTCATTTGCGGAGGACCTCTTCAGCCGAACAGACTTCTATTTCTTCATTTGTGAGCCTGGCAAGCGGTGTGGGGTGACACTCAGGAAGCCCCCGCCGCAGCTGAGAGATGAGCCCCTCACAGCAGCTGGAGACTCCGAAGGCCCTCCAAACAGCTTGAATTGAAAGGGTGTGGGGCTGTGGGGTCGGGGGTGCGTTGGGACGGTTTAGTGGTGTCATAACCAATACAGAATCAGAACTTTGCAGCCTTCTCGTCTCAGAATCCTGTTTTGAACATAATGGAAGCTTCCGAAGACAACGTTCTGACTGTTCAGTTTGATATTGCATGATTCCAGAGCCTTATGGGTTGAAAAGCCGTTGTCAACAGTTGTTGATGCTTTGTTACGACAGATGCCCCATTCGCCAGGCATCAGCCGGCCACCGTCAAAGCCCCGGGCCGACAGGGCCGAGAGCCCGGCGCCGCCGCAGAACGACCCCACCGGCATTCCGCGGGTGCGTCACCGTAGTGATGTGGGGAATGATGTGGGAGCAGTTAGGCATGTTGGTAATACGGAGCGTGGTGTAGCTATTTTGAGGAGTGTTATAAAATGCATTGTAGCGTGGCATTAGAAGAGGGAAGTGATGTGCTTGCCGCCAGCCGAGTGATCATGCAAAGGAACAAGTCGTGCTATATGAACTCTCAGTAGGAGGAACGATTATGCATCCAGATGACGATGCTTCTGTAGTAGGGAAACACCATGTGAGCACAGAATTCATCTTTCATAGCAAGATGTATTATGATAGGGACTAGCCGGCAAGTTATTTGGCCCACCGGGATCATTTGAGGCGGTGCATGCTACGGTGTTTAGCATGTTCAAGTTTGCTTTGCGAGGGCCTTGGGATGTGCAATCCAAGCCAGAGATACGAAGTTTGGGGCGTGCACCTGCCCCATCTGCAAATGTCACATTCTAGATCGTAACCTTGTATCAGCAGGACTGAACTGCTTGCTGCCTCAATTTCAGGTTTCCGGATAATGAGCAAAAGGCTGTTTGACTGAAGCAGCCGATAGATGGCTTCTTTCGCATCCCCTCTTGTACCAATGAACCGCGTTTCACGAACAATGAAGAAGCGTAACGCCCTTCGAATTCGGCGTTCCCTTATTAGAATGATAAATTGTCTCATCAAGTGAGCAGTTCAGATTGGGGGAAATTTGAGTCCCCATGACACATTCTAATCCATATAAGGCATCATGTGATCGCAACAAAGTAGTAAGAAATCAATGCAAGTTAAGCGCAACATGCTCTGAGCGCCCCACTCAACTCTTAACTTCTCACTCAGTGCGTCTCTGAATTTTGGATCCAGCCTTACTTCCTCAGTGAGATCCTACATACTCCCCAATCTGACTTCACCATCCATTTGGAGGCCGGATCCTTCATCGACAGCCCCCAAGCGGAGGCCAGGGTGTTTCTCAAAGGGGGGGGGTCCCCAAATCCCGCGCAGAAGGGACCAACTCTGATTTTTGAGAAGCTCCCTCCTCACAACACATTGCAAATTGCATGTCACCATTCGCTTGGGTTGGGATACTCAGATGTTCATGTGAGCCTCTAATCCATGCCCGGTCTTATCCGCATATGACATGGGAATTTCCACAAGTCACCACATTCGCCGAGGCATCCCTCTTCAAAGCATTGTTTTGTTGACGTTCTCATCAGTCATTTGTTGGCTAATGTTGGATAATGTGCATTGAAATTTCCCCTTCGCAAGATGGCAGCACTTATTGCCAGGTTTGCACGTGTCTCAGCAAGCTGCAGGTTGAGGCAACATGATGCACAGGCCGAAGCCCCAAACCCGAGACTGTGAACCACGAGCCCTGAAACTCAGTCATGCTATGCAAGCTTGGCCTTCCTGGAGGCAAAGCGCGTGATGGCCAAAAGCACCAGCTTCAAAAGCTGTTCCCAGTTCTTGCCAGGGTTTGCCAGCCAAAGTTCTCAGCCCCAGGTACTGGTTTTGAAATCACCCAGCACGCCTGCAAGCAGGACGAAGGCTACGACGAGCAGGCGGAGTACGAGAGTGACAGCGCCAGCTCCGAGGAGGTGCTGCCAGGGCAGTCCGGAGATGGATTACCAATGCAACCTTGTCTCCACCCAACATGGAGACTTTGACAGTTGTTGTATGTTTCTTGGGGGCGAGGGTCGTGGGGTTGGTGGAGATGGTTTTACTGAACCTTCTGAACCAAAGTCGTAGCGGACTTTTGGCATCTTTCAGTTTTTGGGGTTGTCTCATCTGAGTAGCGATGAACAGCTGGACTGTCCCTTTTCTGCTGTTTGGGGACTGACCGGCTCGTTCCTAGGCGTTTACTGTGGTTTGGAACCGAAATTGAATGCAAGATTTCTTTGGATGATTTTCTGGATAGGTGTCCTTTGTTTGCGTGCCCTCGTCCTGAACTTCTTGCTACGCATTTGCAGGGCAAGTCCGCAACAACCCCGTTGACGCGAGGCTATTTGCTTAAACGCTTCACTGGGTTGGCTTGAGCAGAAGGTGTTTCAAGGGCTGCCGAGTCGAGAGTTTTGGTTGGCATTTATTTACAGGCCCTTCACGTGGACAAAAACATGTAACATGTGGCATGGAAAGCTTTGGGAAATTCGCCCTTTCAGGCAGAGCCACCCTTGCTCGAGTGAGGGCCGCGTTCCGCTCCCTCCCCAGCTTTTTGGACGGTACTGATTTGTGCCAAGCATGGTTAGATCGTAGTAGCAAAAGCAGGGAGACCAGGTTCACCAATTCTTGGGTCATGAGCCAAGCCAAGCCAGAGCAACGGCTTTTTCGGTTTGAGGCATGGCACTGCCAGTGATGGGCAACGCTTCTTAGGCTGTTGTGCGAAGACTGTTCCGAACCCATGCAAGTGTCGCCTGAGCTCTGGAATGTGAATGAACGTGCCAACTAAGGCTGTCTCGGCGTTGTGTTGGACTCGCCTGTTATTGATGGTGCTGGTCATGCACTTCGTAGTCCGGCACTTGTTTCCTACCGCAGTTTACGGAGTGAAATGCTCACGCCGTAAGATGGGGGCAGTAGGTGAGCTCATAGGACAGTCTACAGCCTAAGGTCTCAAGGGGCATAGCTGAGAAGGGTGCCGCTTCCTTTGCACTCATCCTGGAAGGCTTCGTGCACAAAAATCCCACCTGCCCCAGCTTGGGCGCAGAGGTTTAAACCACGGCCGGAAGGAGCATGGCTTTGATGCTATAAGTGCTGCAAAAGCATACGAGCTCATATGATGGAATGACTATAACGGCAGCAGTACGGCCAGCGCGTGTTTCACTGCATGAGGACGCATGGTTGCCATATCTTCCACATCGAAGTCCACCTTCAGATGGTGGCAAGCCCTCGCAGCAACACATCACAGTGGTTCATAGTCCTTCAGAGACCCACCTCAGCATGTTCAGCTTGCCGGCTGGGCTTGCCAGCCTGGTAGTTGCGACAATTCCGCCCAGTTATTTTAGTTTGTCCCAGATTTCCGGATGACAGGGGGCCTGATTTTCATCCCACAGTGCCCAGGATTACCCCAACTGCAGATCATCAGCCCCAATACCACTGCCCTCACGCCGATAACAACGTTGCAGCATCCCCGCGCTGCAAAAGTCATTTAGACAGCCCCCTCGGCCCTGAGAAGGGGCCCCGAGTTTGGAAGTATCTTCCGCGCGGTTCTCACCCAGAGGCTTTTCGGCTAAGCCGATTGCCAGGGCTCTGGGTCTCGAAGCAGGGAGGTTTTAACCACTTGACAATTTGACGGGGTTCAGCTTTTCGGCAGTTCTGTTGGCATTCGAGGAAGAGATTTGCAAAGGGGTAGGACTATGAAAGGCAATTTCGTGTCACAACAACGAGCCATCTTCGCGAACGGTAGGGCATGCACCATGCTTCCTAACTGGTAGGCCTGGTAGGCGGAGCACGGGCCATATTTTGCCGTGGTGTTTCGTGCAAAATTTTCACTTTTTAGGGTTTTCGAGCATACGTTTACCAGAGCATCCCTGCCCAAACCATGATAACATCCATGTTCGAGAGCATACGTTTGGCAAAGAAAAGTCTACATCTAAACCCTAAAAAGTGTATAAACCAAGTAGTTTTTTCTGCATTTGGTAGGCTCGTGCTTCTGAAATCCCAGCAAAATCCAGGGAAAACGAAAACCACCGCAAAATATGGCCCGTGCACCTGGTAGGCCCCTTAGTGCAGGACATCCAGCAGCCTGTCTGCGAAAGGTCATGAAGAATAGTGGCAAGAGTCGAGTGGCAGCCTGCCATTTTGCACGAGGTCAGGGCCTATTCTTTGGAGCTGTTGGCACGTGTTGGCACGGATACCAATCACTGACCTCAAAAGCACCATCCAGAAATGTTCTTCTTATAGTACGTACGTCCGTACGTTCCCCTGCTCAGTCAGTATGATTTGCCGCAGGTTCTCCAATGGATTGCCAAGCTCCATGCAAAGCCTCAGTGTTTGCTTTGTCTTCTCGTCATAGTGTTGATTCAAAGGTGTGCTGGCAAGCCCCTCCCCCTACATGACCATGAGACATCCCAGCCCCCCTGGAAAGAATATTCCTTGACAGTGTATAGTGGTTCTGTATTGGGATTATTTCTTATTATGAGATGCGGAACTTGATGTATGGGGGGCCAGAACCAAGCCCAGAAGCAAACAAAAACGGGGGCCAGAAGCTGGTTGCGTGGCGAGATGGCATTGCTGCTGAGGGTATAGCTGAGGAATCAATTGCTGCGTGGATTGTCCATTACCCGAGACCCCAAGTGCTGCGGCCAAGATTTACTATTCTCGAGTTATTCCATGAAAATCAGAACTGAGACATCAGGACTGCTTGAACAAATTCCTCAGCTTGCAACGTGAATGGGGGCTCTCCACGGACTGCCCCCTGTAGCTCGCCTTGCGGTCTACACACCATCAGATGCAGGTACGCTACGCTTGCATGCGTTTTTTGGTTGCGACGGCTTTGCTTGTCTATTGAAATTGGTCTTCAAGTACCCTTAAAGACGGTAGACAGCTCGGTGTGGTAAATGCGCTTGGTTCCTTCACCAGAAGCAACAAGGGGAAGGCACATCTGGAAGTTGGCTGCTAAAACCTTGCAGTAATCCGGGCTTCCAAACCGACAGCAGATTTACAACAACTTCCCCAAGTGACCCTTGGGCAAAACTGGGTCCAACATTATTTTGCGAGCTATGTCGCCCAATGCCATAATTAACGGTTGTAAATGGTAGTTATCCCTATGTGGACAGACAGAGGCGCAGGGTGCAGGCACGCGTACCACATCTGCACGTCTTCTGGAAGCTACGCTTTAACTGGCCGCGCTTCCAATTTTCCCTGTTAAAGTTTGGGTTTAACCCGCATTGGTGATGGCTTCCAATGTTATGAGCACAAACGCGTTTGCCTTCACCTGCCGTAGGACAGATATGCAGAAGATCTCACCCCCTCAGCCGACCGTAGGATGGTGAAGTTAACTTCATCGATCTAATCAACTACCTCTCACTTGTTGTTTCGCTCAATGAAGATGACAGTTGATGTTACCGCTGTAGTAAGACTTGCTATACCTTTCAGTTTATGCGCGATGGGGCTGCGGCTTTATTGCTGTTCCGGAGTACAGGTGTGAAATTGGTGTTAAAGAGCTCCCAAGTCCTGCGAAGCAAGTTCCAGCCAGCAGAAGCCCGCTGCGATTCGACGAACTCTTGCAGTTTTCTGCTCAGCTATCCTCATCTGGATTCTCTGTAGGCATGGCGCTGTCCAGGACGTCAATGGCCTTGTTAGAGACTGCTGGGTAGAGTATCAAGATCTCTCACATGTACCTTTCAAGGTTCAATTGAAGAACGCTTGCAATGCTTGCCCGCAAGTTCAGGGCTACTGCGCAGGGCTGGGCTCTGGGTGTGAAGCATACATTTTTTTGTTTTGACTGGGGTTGCTGCCGACCCTAAACATGGTTGCACATGTGGCGTCGACTTTGGAGCGACTCATGCTTCTTCAGATAAGTGCATGTAGGTTTACCGTGCCATTCCCACAGAATCACTACTGCATCAAGTACACCGTGTTGATCCCTTTTTCTTGTTCAACATTGCTCGCCATTCGTAGAGCTATTAGCTATTGTGTCAAGCATGTACAGAATTAGAACAGGCCCCTCAACAGAAGACACCTTGATATGGATGAGGTCTGCAAGCTACCATTGGAAGATTCTTCATAGCGACTTTCCTCAAGCAGTATGCCACTCATGTGGGATTGCCCACAATAGTGTATACTATGGGTCCCTGCATCTGCTCCCCATCAAAAGAAGGGTCCCCACAGAAGTTCTTGCCAACTTGGGAAGGTCCTCGTGTGCCACTCTGTTATTCCTTGGGCCTTTGGAGTCTCTGCAGGATGATGCGGCTGCCCTCCGCGGCCTCCGTGGCGCGGCGCGTGGCCCGGCGTGGCTTCCTGAGCCCTGGCCAAAAAAAGAGGTTTTTGGAGGAAGCATTGGGAGTTGCAACAAGGGTCGCGGGTGGTTCTTCATGTCCGCCTTCTGGATATCTGTGTCTGGTACGGAAGGAATTCCTGTAATGTAGACCCATGATTAATCAACTCTCTCCCTTAATGGGGATCATAATAGGGATCCTAATATTAAGGCCCTTCAAAGGATGCGGACTATTAATCATGGGTCTACATTAGGACGGACAGTTTTGATGGTTGTATGCTACATTTTTGGTGGCTTGAAGATCCTGTAGAAGGTGTTTAGGCTCTCCATGCCTCCCAGGGCCTCCCAGCGCCTCCCGGTACCGATTGGAGGTGCTGCGAATAACAGGTTTCCAACCACTCGAGAGAAGGAGCGAAATTGCAGAACAACATGCGCGACAACATGAAGAAGGAACAAATAAAGAAATAACATACGGAGAACAGTAAGGAGACACAGAAAGAAGGGACAAAAAAGAAGGACCGCTTTTGTGGTACGAAAGACGAATCATGCCATCACCATGTTTGCAGTCAGTTTGCAGTACAGGCAGGTTGTGCGCATCATTTTGTTTGCACATGGGGGGGGACTGCGACTCCCTCCCAACCTCATTCGCTTTGTAAGGCCATCCATCCTTGCGGTAAAACAGAAGAATCACATCATCACCATGTTTGGCCTCTACGCAGGCCAAAATCTGCGATTTACAGTGTCTGCAGCCTCTGCGCGACCCAAAATATTACGGTTCGCAGTATATCATCTGCGAAAGGCAAGATTTTCAATCATGGGCACACTTTTTCTCCTTTATCAAGTTTTTGATCCCCGGCCTTTCCGCGAGAGATGCTTTGGGGGCTTCGCCGCAGCCCAGGAGCGCTTCGGGTGCGCGGCGACAGGCGTGTCGCAAAGAGAGTTTTCCAGAGATCAGGGGCTTGCATCATCCGAAGGAATGGAGCCTACACCTTGCTAGTGTTTTCTAACGTGCTTTAGTTTTTGGTGCCGATTCGTGTAATCATGGGGCTGACAGTCTGCTCTTCTGAGATATCATTGAGTCTATGTGGTATTTGGTGCCTGGCTTTCCCGGGCAGCCCCCCCTTGGTTTGCAGTCATTGACTGGATTGTAAGGAGTTTCCTTACATATAGTCTGCATTTGTTTTTTGGATTTGCTGACGGCATTTAGAGTCGTTCGTACCAGCCCCACATCAGAAATCCTACAGTGCGCTTTCGTTGACACTCGTCAAACTCGAATATGTTTGCAGTTGCTTTTTAACGTCTGAAAGATTTGGCATGGCTAACGGGAGCGGATTCAACATCTCAGAAACTGGGCTCAAACGCCGCAGGGAGATGAGGTGAAGTTGTTAGAGGGAATTAAACCTGGTTCAGAAATCAGCCATGCTGTTCGTCAAGTCAAGGTTTCAGCTCGAAAGAGTATTAAAAACATGATCAACACTTTACATCATAGTTTTGAAGGCATGCCCCAATGCATAGATTCTGAGATTGAAGCACCTGTGCCTGCTTCATGTCCAGACGTGTGAGTCTGGAATCTCAAGCAAAGCCTAAATTGCAGCCCTCCAAGAAACCTCGAACACCAGACCCGCAGGAAATGCTCAACTTTGAAGGTGTGATGCGAAGTCCTCAAACCCCTTGATCTGTTTTTGTCGTGGGATGCGTTTCCTCCAGGCCGGTGCTGACATCATCGGCATTGACTTGGGCACAACAAACTCCTGCACTTGGCTAAGGGGGAATAGCGATACTACTTGCCACAAGCTGGGGTGATGGATAGCTTGCAAGATTGACACGGTGGCCATGTTACAGAGCTTCTCTGCAGGCACGGTTGACAAACTAAGAGCTGTTGCCGTGGAAGTTGCCAGAGAACATCCATGTCTAACCTTGGGTTTCTGGATGCGCTTCAAAGAGCATGTCTAGGGAGCTATGAGCGTGTTTGAGCGGTAGTGTTCTCTTCATGTCCATGGATAGGAGGGTGCAGGGAGCAGCCAAGGCGTAGCCGTGATGGAAGGCGCTGCCCCAAAAGTCATCGAGAACAGCACCTGGCCTGGTTTTGTGAGGTCTTGTCCGCAGTGTTCGTTGCGTCAGATCTTACACCGTCAAGTCTCCTGCTCATCCGGCTCCCTGAGTGTTAGGGACTAAGAAGCATTCAAAGGCAAACATTTTGATCTTATGGTAGGGTTTCTTCTTGTCCTAAAGTATCGTAAAGTTGAATGCCTACTGGCCTATAGTGAGATGCTTCCCAGTTCCAAAGTGGGCTTCTTGTGCTGCCTCCACTTGGGTCTGCTTCTTCGATTCTTCGAAGTCTCAAGCCCACACTTAGAGATGATCATTGGCAGAAACCTGGAGAGCGCGGTGATTTTCAGGTGAGGGCATGCGCACCACACCCTCGATCATCGGCTTTGGCAGTGAGCAGAGACTGGCAACCAAGCTGTATTATGCGCTGTTTTGCTTTGTTTGTTGGTCAAGCTGTAAGCAAGCCGGCGGCGTGCTATGAATGTTGTTCTTCCGGTTTTTGTCGCGTGACTGTTGTCATCATTGACGATTGTCGGCTATCGTTCCTCCTCCTCCTCCTGATGCTTCTGAATGTGCCTAAGATACTGTAGCGATGACATTGCAAATCATCGTGAAATCTAGTATTAGAATCAGATGAAAATGTCTTGAAGATTGGTTTCGAAGGTCGGCATCCCGGCAAAGCGCCAGGCCGTGACCAACCCGGAGCCTTGGCATCGACGACTTTTGGGGTCCTGTCTTTCCATGCCCTTTTTGTTCAAATTGCCGTTTTGGTCGCCAATCCTTTTCTGAGGCAAGCCCAGGTGGGGAGTTTTTCATTCACGGACCTGAGATAGGGCTATGTACACACCAACAAGCACTAAGACACTTTCAAATCAGCTAAAGCTTCTAATTTGATGTCTCTTTGGGCTCACCCCGCTTTCCATATAGCGTGAAAAAGGAGAACACCATCTTCGCCGCTAAGCGGCTGATCGGTCGATCCTACGACGACGAGGCGGTCGCGTGAGCAGGATGTGGTTGTCAATAAGGTTTTGCGAGACAGGCAGCTGAAGAAGATGCGATGTGAACACCACAGTTCCAGTATGTCTTGTTCCACTGTTCATCTTCTTTGTGGACACGCACAAAACCAACCTGCGGCCATTGTCCAATCAAGAACTGGTTCTGCGGCATCCGCGGGTACGCTACTCACATATGCCCTTGATCCTCCGCATTTGTGCTGCAGGAACGTCTGAACTGCCTGGGAGACTTCAAGCCAGCTTTGTGATCTTGGGAAGACCTGGGAACTTCAAGGTGGTTATGGATATCATCAGAGTGTTAGGTCTAGGCTTCAAAATGAAAGGAAAGTTGTAGAAAAATCCGGGCAACCTTCCGCGTTCAACCCCAATTATTTGCATGACTATGTCTCTTCACCCTCAACATGGTGTTTTCCATGTTGGAATGGTCCCAAGAATTTTTTGGAAGGCCACGCAGAAGGACAAGAAAATCCTTCCGTACAAGATCATCAAGGCCTGTGAAGGAGGGTGTGCCAGCTGACAAGAGTCGATCTCATCACAGAAGTTAGATATCTCAAGAAGAATCATGTTGTATCACAATTGTATTGTATCAGTTCAGTCGATACCCGATTGTGACTCATGGTAGGTCCATGGAGTATTGCTGGTTATTGCTAATGATGATTCGGGGCAGTTCAGCGTCAGTGCATGGCCTTCCATCCTACACCTGCTGCCGCACCCTCCAGCAGCGACAGTGTCCTATGCCCTCCAGCTTCGTCCTTGGCCCTTGAGACAATTACCTCCGGCCACTCCCCTCCACCCATTCAGCCATACCCTGCAGCCACACTCCTGTCATACCCCATTACTTGCCCTGAGGAGATGCGTTCAAAAGAGAATGCCGTTCTTGTTTTTCAGACTCCAATATCATATCATGTTGGGGTAGCCGCAGCCGGCAGCAGCAGACGGGGAGGAGGAGGAGCAATAAACGCAGCTGTAGACACCAGTAGCCGTAGCAGCAGTTGTAACCCTTTGCAACAGTAGGAGTAGGGTGTGAGGATTCGGATCCATCTCAAGGACATCCAGGTCCTCAGTTGCACAATTGTATGACACTGCAAGTTCTCTGTCCCCTATAACCTATGCCTTATACACCGCCACCCATGCAGAGTGCTCGCAAAGACCCCAACAGGAGCTCGAAAATTATTCTTACAACTGAGGTTTTCAACAGATATGACCTGGTTGCTGGTTTGATCGAGTCATGGGGAAGATCTACAGTACAACCCGCATGAGGTTATGATGTCTTGAATGTCCTAGAAGAGGAACTTGGTGCTTGAGGTGCTGTTGCATCCGATTTGATGATAAAGGGATTCCTGGTCTGGCATCCTGGCTTCGAGCCGGGTCTGGTAGTCGAGGCGCCAAACGGCGACGCCTGGGTTGAGGCGGAGGGCAAGCAGCTACTTGGCCAAAGAAGGACTCCTAGACACCGGCTAGACCGACACAACACGTTGTGGGGGTACTAGGAAGAAGTGGGTGAAATGAAGCTGGCAATGGATAAGCTCATATTGGTACCGGCCGAGCAGCATTCGAAGTGACAGGACATCTTTGGTAATGATAGTGTTATAGGGGCAACAGGAGAAACTGCAGGAAGAATGGCAATCATGTGAGCATGACAGCTAGACCAGTAGTAAAGTGACTCCGGAGTGCTCAAGTGATAAGAGCTATACTGCTAGTCGAAACAATTGCACTGGTATTACGAGCATAAGTTAAGCGCAAGAGAGAGAGGAGGGAGATGAGCTTCTTTGTTTAGGCCTCAAAATCGGCTGGGCTGAGACACGGGCCCTGAGACTCTGCGAGGGGCTCTGGATCTTGTACAGAGGCGGAGGTGTCTGACAATTCAACCTCGCGTACTGCAGTGTACAAGCAGAGGCTCGCATGATCTGGTTGCATGGCTGCGGTCGCATGCCAATGTGAACCATCCAGACGAAAGCGTCAGAATGGGTCCTTGGTGGACTGCCTGTGCAAGTGAAACTGATTGTTGCCCTCAGAACTTAGGGCGTTGCCCAGGTATTCACCTAGTCAGATCGGTGCCTTTGTCCTGACCAAGATGATGCTGGGACGAGCGAGTAGTGAGCAGCAGGAGCTTTTTTTTTTTCCTCGGTTGGCTGGTTTTTCAAGACTGCAACGGCATAGCGTTTGTCAGGCTCTAGCAGCATCAGGCAAACCTGAGGCAAATCCGTTGTGCGAAGTTGTTAAGAAGCTGTGTGTGTGTGTGTGTCTCCCTCTCGCTCTCTCTCTGTCTTTTCTCTCTCTCTCTCTCTCTCTCTCCTCCCTCCATCCCCTCTCTATCTCTCTTGCTCTCTTTGCGTCTCTGTGTGCAACTGCGGTTCTAAACATGCTCGAGCTTGTGTAGCCCAATGGTCGTGCTAAGGAAGGAGACTGCCGAAAGCTATCTTGGACGCAATGTCGGCAAGGCTAGGAGGTCCCTTCAAATTCGCCTGGGCAACTGATGCTGAAGTGCGGCACCCACTTTTAAAACGAAACGGTCCATGCATAAATGGCATGATCCGGAGCTTCTCAAGATAATGAAGGTGGTTGGTCGCCCGTTACAGATCAAGGCTGCAATGCAGACATTCGAACATGCCGTAAGCATGCTTGTGCCAGTCGTGATCCCCCTGCCCGCTTCTCATTCCGGTTCATGTGATGCAGTGTGCCATATGTCCCAAAGCCCAGTCTCATGACACTGGAGGCAGTCATCACCGTGCCAGCCTACTTCAACGATGCACAGCGCCAAGCGACGAAGCCTGGCAGCCCGTTTCAGGCTCTGAGAAAGATTGACTGGGCTTAGGAGCCGGTACGGTTACAGTGTCCATGTTTCTCCTGATCAGTCTGTTCCCTTTGCTCAACATTCTTGCGCCAGGCCAAGGGCCCCTAGTAGGCTGAAGTTACCTTGCCTTATATCCTTTGCTCTTATTTTCTTTCTGAGCAAAGTCAGTCACGCTGGTGATGAAGTGAAAGCGGCCACCTTTGGAACTCGGCAAAAGGACTATTTGCAGTGACATGTTGTGCAGGTGGGAGTCGTATGTCCGATAGAAATGATGAGATGATTTTTGAGCTTCCAAAGGTCTGTCCCATGCAGCTTGGTTTGCTGACGAACAGTGGGCACGCAACACTTGCCCTGAACTCTTCAAACTTGGGTCCTCGTTCACGCGGCAGCGTGAAGCTGGCACCTGCCAATCCCAAGCATTGCAGTGAGGACCCAACGAGATGTTGCAGAGTAGCACTTACAGCAAGAACCGAGCGGCTGGCATGTCTTTAAAATTCTGCCAAGGAAGGATGCTGGCAAGATCTCCGGCCTGGAGGTGCTGCTGTCCAATCAATTGTTAGGAACCGCAATCTCCAGACTTTGAGAGTGTTAGTGCTCCGGAGTTGAAGCTTTTGTTGCTGCAGCTGGACAACCTCGCGCTTCTCGTGGGTTTTTCCTTAGCCTGTTAAACTTGCTGGTCCGTCATGCAGCTTGGAAGGTATGATAGGGCAGCTGCTGGGGCAATAATTGGATGGATCCCTCGTGTCATGTGCTATGCTGGTGCCATTGTTTCATTGTTGCAAGTTGTACCGAAACCTAGTGTATCAGTGATGCGGGCGAACTTTTGCAGGTCTCGCGAATCATCAATGAACCTACAGCAGCAGCGCTTGCCTTCGGCATGGAGAAGCAGGTTCGCGGGCCTCGGGCAACAGAACCTCCCAAAGAATTCCATGCCTTGCTGACATACACTACCCTCAACAGCGTACCAGCTGTCCAGCAGCTTTTGCAAATAGAGCCTTATCCTGCCGATAGTAGCTTCTGAGTTTTGTAGAAAGGACTTCATATTCTATCAGGCAATCCAATTACAGCTGTGTGGGGAACTTGGGGTGCTGTATGCAAAATTAGATTTTCGAGGACGGCCAAGTCTTGGCTGTGTACGACCTTGGTGGTGGCACCTTCGACATCTCTGTGCTGGAGATCTCAGGGGGCGTCTTCGAGGTGGGCATGCGCAGATCACAAGATCTGGATCTTTCGTGTGCGTTCTAAGGGTGGAAGCTTGCTTGTCTGAAGCTGAGGGATAGGCCTCTTTGGAATCATGTTCCCAAGCTTGAAAGACAACGCGCAGTCTGGGCGGGTAAGCAGCGGGCTGGCAGGACGTGCTCATGTGGCGCATTCGGTAGCCATAGCGCTGATGCTGCTGCAGCCATTCCAGCTTCAAGCTGAATAGCCCCAACCATGACTAAACAACTCTTGGCTTAAGCCTAAAGATGGTGCACCGCATGCAGCCCCACCCACACCAAGCCAGAATGCATGACAACAACGCCTGGGTGATTCCCTTTTCAATGTGGTTTCCCTGAGCCCGCTCGTTGCACTGACATCCAGCTAGCTGTGGCTGCCCCATGTGCGGCCGCCCCACACCCAACCGACTTACCACAAGAAGCCTTGAACTGCTGACCCTATCCTCTTAGCTCTTCAACACAACGTCTCCAATGATATGTTTCAAAGCCAGAAAGCCTACACAAGCCCCGCCTTTACATCAACTGAGATCTGCTTTTTGCCCCCCAAGCCATGCCATGGGGCTCCTGGGACTCTGGGACTCCAAAAAGCGGCTGGGAAGCCCCCCAGCAGCAAACACAGGCAGTTGGTTGGATGTCGGACTGGATCATTTAGTGGCAGAGTTGATGGAGCAGTTGCGTTATACCTCTCCAGATTCTTCAGATTGAAAAAAAGCCTCCTCCCAAATGACAGTCATCTGGGGCCGGGCGGAAGAAGGTCAAGAGGGCGGATCACTTCTTCAGGCTGTTGTACGCATACTGGTGGTACTTCCAGGCAGTCAATTAGATGTTTTTCTTTGACTTCTTGGGGGGTGGCGGCAATCTTGAGACGATCGCTGAAGGTGAAAGCTTGGATTCCATGGACCCCTAAACTCTAAATCCTAAATCCGAAACCCTACGTACCCTAAACCAAGCATGCTGCTTGAGGATTACTATTGGCGAGACCGTGGGCAGCAGAGCCTTGGCCATGTAGTAGCCCTTGGTTAGCTGGGAATGAAGGAATGGAAAAGAAAATGGGAAGTGCAGGGAATACAGGGATTATGTAGAGTTTAGGGGTCTAGGTCTTAGGTCTTGGAAGGCCTGAAAAGAAAATGGAAACTACTGCAATAGGTTATATAGGGACTACTATACGGATTCATTCCATAACTACTAGCTAACCAAAGGTCAGTGTATCCAGGAAAGTATGTGTTAGATGAGGCGGGTTATGGGGAACACTCCGGGGATTCGATGTAAGGCAATTACAGAATCGGCCCTTTGTATAACTCTCCCCTGGGACACTCCCCTCTGTAGTTGGTCCTAATTTAGGGGGGATCTTGGTGTAGCAAGTTTGGGGTTTGGGGCTTCAAGATCAGGATAACCATGGTCCGTAGTGCAAATCGTCCACACACATTCTTTGCCTCGTGTAAAGGAGAATGTTTCCTCGCATGCATAGTCATTGCCATAGTCGCTGGCCCATACATGCATTTGGGTCATCCTGCGCTTCAGCATCATCTAGGCTGCTGGGGAAGTCCGCTCCGCATAGTGCGTCACCAGCACAAGTCGGTCACGTTTATCACGCAACCAGGCACTTCTCGAATGGACCAACTTGCAAGCACGGGTGCTGTGGGCAAATTGCACGTGCTGAGGAGGGCTTTGGCAAAGACACCACTTTAACCATCATGTGTTTAGCTTGGCGTATCTCGAAACGAAGCTATTGGGGGATAGCACCTTTGCAGCCATCACCTGCTCCATACAGCCCGCTCTCGGTCAGAGTTCGGCCCTCAGAGGCGACATGCCATGACTTTCTGAGGTGGCATGGATGGGAGGAGAGTCAAGCATGGGATGCCTCTTATGCTGCATTCAGTAGTGGCCATTGAGAAAACCTGCATTGGGGGCTGAGGAGGATGTTCTTCATGCCATTGTTACCCTGTCTGCAAGGATGTAGAACTGCCATAGTTGTGGGCAACCCTCAGCAATGGATTGCAGGGAAGCGGTGTGGCGAACGACGTTGATGCTCCGCTGCCACAACTGCGATCGAAATGAATTGGGGATTCTCAGTGGCCCACAAGCTCACCGGCTGTCAAATCTGAAGAGGTTTTTCCAGGGCCCGTCATAACGTTAGGTTAATGGCTGGAAGTCTGGTGCTCAAGCCAAGCCTTTTGAGATTTTGTGAGGCATCCCAGAGCTCGGCGCGAAGCGTGCACCTGCGCCCAGCGGATCGCGAAGATACAGGCACAGTGCTTCAGGGAGGAGGATCAAACCTGAATGGTGTGCTCTGGCATACGTGACAGGCGGTGATGTGATTGCACTGACATGATTGAAGTGGTCTGGAGAGGGAAGGGGGCATCGGGTTTGCTGCACTGAGGGGTGCCGTACTGTACTTTTTTTTTTTTTTTCCGCGCAGTGCTGGCAGCATTTTAACTTTTGGATTTCGAGGGGCCCAGGACTTGATGGTGATTCGTGGGATTTGTAGAGTTCAGGGATCAGGGGCTGTTTTGCGTGTAATGTTTCTTTGGTCCGGTTCGTGTTTTGTGGAATTCATGCGATCCTCTCTATCTGTGCATGCTGGGATGGATGATTGTCTTGACTGCCCGATTCTGAATCATCGTCTTGTAGAACGGCTTCACAAATTCCCTGGAGTTTGGAGTTTGCAGCTGTTTGGGCAGGCTGGGAGGACAGGGAGCCCTCAGAGCGCGAGGCCTGGAAGCCTGTTGAAAGGAAGATTGCCATTCTCACGATGGGTTGATGCTTTTACAGTGTTCTGGGAGGCTAAAAACATCTTGAAGCTCGAGCTCAAAAGCTTGGGACTTTCGGGGGTCTGGGGTTAAGCTAAGCAACATGAAGGCTGGGCAACAGAAGATTTCATAAGATTCATTTGAATTCAGTTTTCCTGCTGGTGCGCAGAGAACGGCTAAAGACAGTTCTATCAAGCCTTCACTTGGCTCCTACTGAATTTTAACGTAGCTTCTATTCAGCTTTGTTTTGGCTTATTCAGATTCTCCGAGAGAAGACTCATTTCCACGCTCCGCGCGATCTGGCCCTGCAGAGGAAGTAAAATCAAAGCTGGGACCAAGCTGAATACAACCTAAATGCTGCTGAAGGAGAACTAGCCAAACGCCAGCAACGCATTCAGTGTTAAAGCTACTGTAAGCCTTTATGTAGCTTTGCTTTGGCAAGCCCGCGTTTCAGGCCGCGCCTGGGGTATACGTTGTTTTAAGTCCAGGAGCCAGTTCGGAGGTGTATGCGCGCTTGTGACTCGTGTTGTAGAAAAGTTCTTGTGAGCAACAGCTTCTGGCATGGCATTCCTCTGAAGTGCAGCGAGTGGTATCAAAGAACTGCTGGTGCTGGTGCTGGAGCTTTGTGCCAGGCCTCCTCGCCTCCTCGCAGCCCGCGTGATGAGGCTCTGGGGTCAAGGCCTGGCACAGCGGGCCTCGCCGTTGTGAAGGGACGAGCATTTCTTGGCTGTTGGGAAGGAAGGGGTTTCAGCGCGATAACAGATGAGCATGTCACCTTCCTCGAGGATGGTCCTCTCCTCGCCGAAGCGCCGCGCCGACAGCCGGGACAGCCGTGGCCGGGACAGCCGTGGCTACTGGGCTCAAAAATTGTTGATTCAGGCCTTCGTATGGGTTGCAGACTTTCCAAAATTATCTTATGTTATCAGGTATAACCATATCTGTCGTTATGAGGATGCCGGAAGGGAAGCGAGGGAGCCTCATTTGGGTACCCTTCTCTCAAGTGCCGAGAGGGAACAACTGGGAAGGTTTTTTTTCGGTCCTTGTCTTTGCATGCCCAGATGACAAGGGTGTCATTTACGAGCGGGACCGCTTTACGATGAACCTTTCTGTGCAGACTTCTTGTGTGTTAACGGTTTCAGAGAGCTTTGGGAATCGGCCGTGCCTGAAAGCTTCCCACTCGGTCCATCAGGTCAGCTGCGAAAACACTTCACCAGGGATGTGCTCTGTATTCAACATCGTCTACATACTTGCTGATCAGCCTTGTGAGCTTGGTATGCCTACGGAAACTCTGCGTCTCCATACTTACCCGTGTTAACAACAAGGCAGGAATCAATAACAGAATAGGCAAATATTAGTACCAGATGGAAAATACAAGCTTGTAATGCGGTTGTAATATCAAATACGGGCTTGAATCTATACAGCGAGCTGAAGAAATTAGATGCCATCCAACTGAAAAATCAGTCGAACTTCTCAAGATACCGCCCTTCCATGTGAATAGAATTCAGACTAATGACAGTGTAATTCAAAAAGTCAGTGTGTATGGAGTCGGCATTCAAAAGCTTTCCGTGTGCTGGAATCGAGCTGTTAGCAGGCACATCCTTGGAGCGGATTGATATGATCGGCGCTGGTAAGTGGTCTTTGAATTTGGAATTGCCGGCCTGAGAATTAACTTCTACAAGAGAGAAGGTAGACCAAGAGCTGACTGGCTTCTGGAAACGACATAAACGGAGGATGCCCCGCTGCAACAAAAGCAGGCGCAAGGATGCCAGATCATTTCATAGCACATGGCGAAAAAACGACAGGCTCCATGCAGAAATAGGAAGAAGCAAAGGATCGCATTGCCTTGGACAGTATGTCAGCTTACGGGCGCGCCGCGTAATTATGGAAAGCTTCATCACTCTGCCGTGCGTCTTAACTTTTTTGCCTCGTGTGACTCGGGACCCCCATCCGTAATTTCATACTGGTTCTCCCGTACCGCGCACATACCTAATCGGACTGGTGCTTTGTGGGTGGTGATGGCTATATTGTCCGTCACAGATTTCCTCGGAAAAAACCTGCTGGAGTCCACCCTCGCTTCATCTTCCAAGGCGACAGCCGCCCACCGAGCCGCCAGCGTGAGAGAGACTGTCGCCGCTGGGTGCTGAACTCTTCGGGGCAGCTGTTGGAACTTGAAAGCTTCTGTGATCTTGTGGCGGGTGTTGTCCTCGTGAGCCCCATCCCTCCGCTGAACATTGAACCTCGTAAGCCGTTTGATGGCTTGGCACAGGGGAGAGTGCTCAGGAGGGTTTTGTCTCAAGCATCTTCAAGGATGACCCGCAATTTAATAAAGCTTCTGTCCCCCTTCAGTAGTCACAGCCAAATCTGGTGTGTCCTGCTCGTGCCACATGGCTCCTGTGATTCCCACCGCGAACGGCTGAGGTGAGGCGAGCTTCGACAGCCGCGACAGTCGGACGCGACTCAGACCCCATTCTCGCGGCCCGGCGGTAGAACTCAAAGGCCGGGATTAGTGCGGACTCTCGATGAAGAAAAAGAATGCATTTTCACTGTGCAGCCAATTTCCAGTGAGGAATCACGTATAACTTATTCAGCTGCATCATGGAACCAATGCCAATGCTTGCCCGATACGCTTCTAGGCGGGAAGGAAAGCCATCTGTCTTGTGTCTGATTTCTTCGAAAGTTCGAAAGAGGTCAAGTGTTTTTTCCAAGGTCGTAGAGCGAGGGAGTGCTTGTCCACAGTGTCGGCTGAATCCTTTGTTTGAGTGCTTGATGATGAGTACAGTACGATGGGATGCGATCAGCAGTTCAATCCCGCGCGTAGCTTGGATCCATCCAGCAGCGCAGACCACGGTGTGTTTGGATTTGGCTGCTCACAACACAATGGGTACGTGTGCTGTGCTGGTGCTTTGCGTAATGACAGTTTTCCAGCATGACTTTCCATTTCTGCCCCAGTGGAGCTACGTTTATCAAGATCATCGCTGTTGTTCTTTTGGCCGTCCTTGGCAGAACTCCAGGGCGCCAAGCTTCCCCCCAGCGCTCGCCGCGTTGCTCAGAAGAGCCCCGCACAGATCAGTCCCCGCCACGAGAGCCAGTGGAGCCAGCAGAGCCGCGGGAAGGACTGGTTGCAGTTCACCAGATAGTAGGAATTCTGGAAGGATAATGTGCGTGGGTTTGTAAGTGTTCCACATATTGTGGCAATACTTGTAGGGCCATAGCCATCCTTGTTGACGGGATGTTGTCTTACCTGAGTGCTGGAAGTGGATTGCGACTGGATGTAGCATCGCTACGCGGCAGGCAGTGAGCGCGTTGACACCGCAACCTTCGAGACTTTCAACTTGTGCTCCCTTCCCGACAGGATCTGCCACATCCATGGACGTGGTGGCACCAAACGGCACTGCTGGTAGTTGTAGCGGATCCTTCCCTCAAGGCAGCTTGAGGGCGTGCATCTTGCGGTCAGAGTCGTTTGCAGGGAGCGGCTGTATTAGGGGCTTATCCTGGGACTGCATTAGTAGTGGGAAGGTTTAAACATGGCATTGACGAGGTTGTGAGGATAGCCCTTGCCATGGCCCTTGCCAGAAGGCACCATGTGCTTATGGGTTTCAATGTCTGCCAGTACGTGCAATTCCACCGGGAGCATATCGCGGAAGTAGCTGGGCATCAGACATGAGGAAGAGGATCCACAACCACGGACGTTTGCTCTTTCAACTCCCGCTGCTAAGCACAACCAGGAAGTCCGGACAAGCCACATGCAGCCGCAGCCAGTGGGCCCCTCACTGCATCAGGCGGGGTTCTCCCCTCCCCGGAAAAGTCGGAGCTCTTTGGCTTCAATCCTGGCTGGCTTGGGTGTGCGGGTTGCATGGCTCTGCTGACAAAACGTTTGTGAGCTCTCTTCACTGCAGCTCAGGAGCTTCAAAGTACCGAATAGGGGTCTAGAGCTGAAAGCTTTGCCAAGACTGACTGTTTCAGGTAACGGGACGGGGGATATGACGTCATCAAGGTTTGATTGGCTAGTTCTCGGCATCGCAAGATTATAAAGCAGGAGCTTGGTGTCAGAGCCCGTGAGGTCTAGAGAACTTTATTCAAGGTGCACTCTTCGCTGAAGGGGATTGGCTGTTGAATTTGCAGGCCGCGCTCACGTCTTTGTCAGGTTTGCAAAGATCCAAGGCGTATGGAGCGACCAGCTAATCAGCATCGACCAGCGAGCAACATCATTAGCCTATCCAAGCCTAGACTTACCACCACGGCTACCACCACGGCTACCACCAACGCTGCCAAAACCGCTGTCACAGCCGCCAGCACCGCATTGATGATGATGATGATGATGATGATGCCTTGTTGGTGAACGCTGAGGCCCCGGCAACGCAAACGCAAGTTGTTTGACCTCACGCCGGCCGAGGCACACGTTTCGGCGATTCAGAAGACAATAAGAATTTTTGGGCCTGCTAATCTGTGTGAGAAGTTGCGACTACATGGCAATTTTACACGGAGGGGGACCTATGTTGCATGTGTGGGGGAAGGTCATCGCACAGCAATCCTGGCTACAGTGCTTTTGGTGTTGGTGCCTGCGGTGCCTTTGTTGGGTTCGACATCCCGCAGTTTTTTTCATTATCTACAGCACAAGTTTTGCCAGACGACAATTCCCGTGACTGTACATGGGATCAAGTCCGGGATTCTGACTTAAGGAGCTTCACGTCTGTTACGTGGGTTGTGTTGCACGGGGAAGTGACCAATAGACTACCGAGGTAGAGCAGATGGTGTGTTCATGTGGGCATGGCAGCGCTGCGATGCTCTCTTGGACATGGGTTTATCTGGGGCATGACCCCGGCAACCCAATAAGGGGGCGTGTCATTTTAATTTTCAAGCTGATCGCTGCATGTTCCTTGGAATCTCTTATGTGACTCTTGCAAGAGGCACCAGCAGCTGCACCGCAGAGCCTGCTGCTAGGCTTCAGGTAGCATTCAGGTTTGCATGGGCATGTGTCGCGGTTAAGGAGTTATGCCACTGATGCACGGCTTTTTCAGTGTAAGGTAGGGTTTGGTCGCAAAACTGGGCATTTGAGATTTAGAGGTTTGCATGTTTGGCAATCGGGGTGGGCTCCTTACCTTTAGCTCTGTCCGTCACGGGGCCCGAAATACGTGACGTGGTTGCCTGCAGTTTTTATGCTGCCTGGGTTGGAAGAAGTATCTGCAGACCCTGTCATCCAGCATGTTGCCGGGAAGTGGTGCTGAGTGGAAGTTACTTTCTGAGTGAATGCGATTCGGGGAGTAGCACGCGCACCCACACCCAGATTCCGAAACTCAGCTTTTAAACGTACAGTGCGTATAGGGCCCCAAGTCAATGCTCGCCAACCAGCACTGCCTTTCAATAAGATTCATTGTGAGGGGTAGGAAAGTGAATGAACCGGATTGGAGGCAGTGACAAGATTTGAGGCCAGCTGAGTGGCTGCCGGTGGTGTCCAGCGCTGGCGCAGGTCCGAGTCTTCTCTTCGGGATCTCAAGAACTGTGAAGATATTGTTCAGGTTCACATGCAATTTTGCTGCCGCCTTACTTCTCGTTTCTAGTGCCATTAGTCCTGCCGTTGCTTCTTGCGCTGCTTTCAGTTGTTTGCTAGAAGCCGTTAATCAGGGCTTAGCGAGGGCTTCACCACCCATATGTGTGGCTTCGGGAAGCTTCACCCGTGAAAAGACAAGATATATAGCTATCGATCAAGTAGCTTCCCTGAGTTCCTGCATGAATGCTGCGTGTGCTCGGTGAGAATTTGTGGCAAAGGGGTTGGGATTGCTTTTGCTGTTGGCCTCGCGGTGTAGCCCTTACATGTGTCCAGCAGACTCCTTCAGAGGGTTGCTCTTGGTACGTTCTGTTGCAAGGCCCGGCTTCGCAGCTGGACCAGCTGCTGGACGCAGCGCCTCGTCAGGCGGTTTGGTCTTCTTGAAGCCTCCGGGCAGGCACGAGGATGATTTTTTCAGCTATGTATGCTTCAGTATTTGTATCCACTGATAAGGGCGTCCCTTCCTTCCAGCTACTGCAATTGCGGCCCGGGCCCTTTGCTTTGTTGGTATGGCAGGTTGGCAGGCAAGGCCAAGGCTCGTACTTCATACTTTTGACAGTGCCCCAAACAGCTCATGCTTAAAGTTTTCATGCGATGTACAAACAATGATGGTCACCAACAGCAAAACACCTTTGAATAGATGCTGAGGTAGAAGAAGGGCGTGCGGGTAGGGGGGACCTGTGGTGGAACAGCCGGCAAACTCCGCATGCCCAAGCAGAATGCATTCCGTAGAGATTAGAGTAGTGTTTCGCGCAAGCGGTACTGTAGCTGTCCAGACTGAGGTTTAGCTGTGTTGCTACCAGGGTATGAATGTCAAGAGTCAAGGACCCTCCTGTTCAAAGGCACTTGCTTGCTGCTGCATGCAGCATGCACGAACTAGCTGTTTTGTGCACTCGCCATGCAAGATGCCACAGTGCTACCGCAAAACAGGAAGGGATTCCAATCATGTCGCTACCTGGAATTCTTCTGGAGAAGCAGTTCGAAGGGTTTTCAACAGCCTCTGCAGTGCAGATGCTCTGATTCGGAACGCGTTATGAATGGTGCTCCAATGCATTTAAGGCAACATCCCTTCGTAGAGGCGATGTGGCAGAGGTCATGGCCTACTGCTGCTTGTCTTCCGATTTTCCCAAGTCCTGTGTAGTATCCACAGGGTCTGTCAAGCATTATTGCTGTTGAGGAAGCTGATTTTTCGATTAAGATAGCCCCCATGCTCCGTTTCATTCATGCTCCTAGCATGATTGACAGTTGCCTTCAAAGTCTTTGTGTGCTTCAGGAGCAAACGTTATGGTACTTCAAGCTTAAGGCTTGGATGTATGGGGCACAGAACAGCTACCACGCTTCACAACATTGCAGGCCTGCACGATGCTCAGCGCTTTCATGGTGTCAACGTGGTTCTGTGCCTCTGTTTCTAGTTGCTGCTGTAACTGCCTTTTTCGCTGCAGCCGTCGTCACTGCTGCTGCTGCTGCTGCTGCTGCTGCTGCTGCTGCTGCTGGCGGTTTTTCTTTGGATTTTCTGCCATTTCGCTGTTACCATGGAGTCTTGATGATTTTGTTGTAGGCTTGAGACCATCAAGAGGATTTTATCGCGGACTTTGCTCCGCATTTGTCCTGTCCTCCAATGTCCCAGGCATGGCCCCGAGCCTCAGGACCGCAGCATGTGCAGTATTTTCGACCTAAGGCCTGGAGAATGCGGCCCAGGCCCCAATGCTTGCGGCGAGCCTGGCAGGAAGGTGCCACGCGTCTGTGATACTACCACAGTTCCTATTTTCATGTGTTTATGTGATGTCAGTCCATGATCTGTACCACAGCATGTCAATGTGGTCATTTGTATGCTGCTGAGAATCATGGTGGATTTTGCGGCTTCGACACGGTTTGCCAGTAGTACTGTCACTCACAGCAGTTCTCATCACCTTGTGGTGTATCATAGGGTTTTATTCAGCACTCTTTCGATATCCTGGAGTTCTCTAGAGGCATTTGGCAGAAGGCCGGCATCCCAGGAATTTGCAGGGACACGACTGGATAAGGGCTCGGGGACGAGACTTGGCAGTCAGCCTTTCTTTTGACAATTAGGTAGAAGGAGCTAGACTTGATGCGATGAAATAGCTCTAAACCCGTGTTTTTGACCCATGTTTTGATTAGCTTTCTTTGCTCAAGATATCCATCCACTTTGGTTGCCCCTGCCGAGCCTGCACACGAGAAAGGAGTTGACATGCGTGGGAAGCAGATTGGGTCCCCTTAAGCAGGGTGGAGTCTCTCGAAATTCGTCACTTTCTAGGCCTACGCCGCAGTGAAAAATCACTTTGCCGAGACGTCGCCAACTGCCAGCAAAGGGAGCATGCACTTGCAATAGCCAGACATCTGATCACCAAATCCATTAGTTATTCGCTGCAGGTTTCCCAAGCAAGGTTGGTCACTTCACTTTTCAGCCACTGGCATACTGGTAAATGATGACAATGGTAGTGTCCCCTACTAATTCTGTGCCAGGTGCCTGCAGGCCCAGGGAGCACTCGGCCGTGAGGCCGCCGGGCAAAGTGTCTTTGGGTTGTGGGTCTTGCAGAGGTGCCGAATAATTACGAAGAAGACTTTGCAGCAAATAGAGATTTCATAAAGAGAGCAGATCTCTCTTTCACCAAGGTACAAAAAGTGACTGCACAACCTTGCGAGCCATGAAGCGAACGCCCTAATCATAAGAATTATCAGCCGAGGATGTGGCATGCCTCTTCTGTGCCTTGGCGTCTACATGGTTTTCTACGGAGTTGATGATGCTGTGAATCGTGGGGAGTAAGTAGCGGCTTGCTGCGGATAATACTCAGAGGCAGGAACGGGCTGAGGTTCAGAAATCTGGCAGGTTTAGCAGGCTGGCTCCTGTCTAGGATCTTTTTTCATTAGACATCTTTTCTGCTGGACCTCTCAAGGTTTTTTGATGATGCCACGCTGGACTACTGCTAATTCGGGGTTGGGGGTGTGAGCCTATGAATGAGGACAAGCTTCTCAGAAGGGTCGACGTTTTGTTTGAATTTGAATATGTACTAAAGTAGTTTCCATTTTTCCACTATCCCTATAATAACCTATATTACTCTATATGCCTATATTATCCCAAGACCTTGATTTTGATGCAGCGGCGTAATCACTCAGCCAGTGTTCAGGGTCCTCATGCCCAGGAACCTGGATTTTTTTTTCCCTGGGGGGCGAGGGAATGTAGAAGGTAATATTGGTAAAATACAGGGTAATATAGGTTATCTGGGGATAATAGAAAGTGACATGGAAACGACGATAATGGGACATATCGGGGCTATATAGGGGTACATAAGGCTTTATAGGGGTTATATAGGGATAATGGAAAAGAAAATGGAAACTACTATAGTATATTGGGGCTACATAGGGACACCTACGGACTCTCCAAGGCGTGTCCGACGTGTTGCACAACACTGCGTACGCGCATCGCTGCCCTGGGGCGAATGCCTACCGGTCAGCCTTTGAGGATGTCGGGGGCAAGGGCCGAGGGGCTTGCGGCGGCCGTACTTGTAGACACCCGCAGTGGCACGCAAAACAACATGCTAGAGGGATAGCAAACTAGGTTCCCTGCAATTTCACAGATGGAGGACCTCCTCCCCCGCGTCTTCCACCGGCTGCATCTGGGCCTCGCTTCGCTGCCGCCTGGGCGAAGGAGCATCGAGGACCTCCGCGTGCGGAGGCTTCTGGAGGCTCTGGTGTTCCAGGAAGGGCTTGCGGCGAGGATGGTAGGTACTCTGCAGGAAATCAGGAAACCAAGGCCAGGCATTTTGGGTGTGCACAAGCGAAGTCTGCCTCTGGAAGGTCTCTGCAGACCCAGGGTTCAGCACGAAGAAATCTCATGTCATCTACTTGGGGGCACGTGCAAGTTTTTCCCAATTTGGCAGGCGTGGCGCGATGCGGAGTTCTATCCCACCATCTACCTGGATGGTATCAGCTTAGTTCCTGCATTGCGTAGGCCCAGCCACACGCCAGCGATTGAGGTCTGGAGGCGGTGGCCTTTGCGGGTGCCCTTGGAACTGACACAGCGATGTTGGCGCCGAGCAAGGAGCTCCGAATGTCACTGGGCTCGCACTTGGTTGCTAGAAACAGAGAACGGTCTGGGGACAAGCTTGTTTCCACCATTTTGCACGCTCTGCTTCTCAGGAAACTGGAGGCATATGCTTCCCTGGATCCACTTGCGCTGGAGCGACGCTGCAGAAATCGGGGTCTCTGGACCCACAGCGGCACGGACCAGCTGCCACCTTCGAAGTCGACGTTGCTGCAAAGGTTACGGCTCTTCGAATCCTATTGGAACCATGCCAGAGCACCAAAGCTGAGCCCAACTTCGACGTCAGATGTCTTGTTGGAGGGACGGGAGGTCACGAACAACTCCGTGATGGACGACATTGACGGCACTCCTATCGAGCCCCTGGCCTCAGCAGATCTACACCAGCGACGCAGGAATCTAGGAGATCAATTTTCGGGTCTGAGGAGGTCACTATTAGACTTGAGCCTCATGTTACACATAGTCCTGCGGACGTAGAGTGCTCCTTGCTTCCGGGCTTGCTTCTGGATGGAGGAACGAGCCTCCACCGGCAGCCGCAAGAACGGCAACTGCGAACAGCTGGTCCCACGTGGAAGTTGCCCCTCCCGAACCGGCACCAGCCAGTGCGGGCGCCAGAGGGTCGAAGCACTGTTTGCTTCACCTGTAGCACTGTGCTAGCGTAGTGCTGCGCAATGAAGGACTGCTTGTTTTAGCTGTTCCTGGAAGGTTGGGGCAGTTTGTTGCAGTTACTTTGGGCAGCTAGACATGTAAGAAGCTAAACCATGGGGTTGATGTCCAGCTGCTAGCTCTTTGTATGGAAAGCCAGAATGAAGGCTATTTGTGGCATGCCAGTTTGCTGAAGTGAATCAACCGTCATCTTAGACACATATATTATCCATAAAGGCTGCATGTATCACGGGAGCCCAATTCTGGCGGCACTGAAAGTAATGAAGATCCAACGCCTCTCAACGCACGAGAAGCGCAGGAAACATCCTTAGTTGCCCCAGTTTGGCGTCGAGGTTTTGTGGATGCCGATCTGGATGGAGAGCCTATTGGTGGCCTTGCCGCAAAAAACAAGACATGCTTCTTAGGAGTCTGGTTTGGCATTTGCATGCCTTTGCAAGCTTTCCAGACGCAGTTTCTTTGCTACCTGCAGCTTGGGTTTGGGGTTCAGCACTAGGTGATGGATAGGTTGCAGATTTTTGAGGGTACTGGGTTGACGGTCCGACACTCTGGCCCCTTTTCAAATTGCTCTGAACTTCCGGTGGAGGATCTGGAGCGAAGGCCCCTCAACCCGGTTGCGGCAAACTTTACAGCTTACACCGCAAGCCTCGGTGTCACCGGGAAAGCGGAATTCATTACTCTGTATCTGAAAATTGAGCTTCCGCAGTTTCCTGGAGCTTCAACTACAAGCCTCAGAAAGGACCAACCCGACAAAGCCTCGCCAGATGCAAGTTGGATTGAACTCCAAGGCGTCTTGGAACTCCAGCAGTGGCGAGCCGCCAAGGCGTCAGCTGCAGCTACCGCATTCAATCCTATCCCGGCGCCACAGCCACTGCAAGCAGGCAGGCTTCTAAGACCTGAGATCCCCACAAATTCATGTGTTGACTTGCAAAAGGCGCACAGGTTTTCATGTGGAGAGAGTGGCCAACGCTAGCGCTGGAATCAGCAGCTGACAATGAGGGGTACAGGTTGTGAGCTTGAACGGCCTGCCTTTTCCCGAGTTGCAACGGCTTGCCGTAAGCATTTACATGGTTACTCTTGCTGCTGCCACTGCTGCTTGCTGGTTAAGTTTCGTACAGCTTTCACTCCAATTACAGCTACTCATACTGTCGGCAATTTGTATGAGCATTTTCCTGACGAACATTCATACGAGTCTTGTTGCTACCTTGCGCGTTTTGAGCTCTGCCCAGAACCCTGCATCTTGCCTCCGCCGCCGCCCATCCCCAGACGCGTGTCAGAGGCCGGGGTTTGAGCACAGGAAGGGCTGACTTGCCGCTTCGAACGCCCCCTCCTGATGGTCATGACGCGTCTTTGATCCTGAGGGCGGGGGTTAGTTCGCAACAGCAGTTTTAGGGGTCTTGTTCTTTGGTGATTTTGGCAGGTGCAACGATAAGGAAAACAGCGCTCAGTGACTTTGATTATATTCCTAGTGCTTTCGCCTCCCAGTTTGAGACTTTCTCAGCTGTATTTGATTCCGTGGACCCTTTGGATCACTGACAGGGTACTGCAGCATGTTCGAAGTTGAGAGCCTTTGGCGTAGCAGATTGTGTTCGCGCATAGGAGCTTGGAACAGATTCATAGGGTGGAAGGTTTCAGGCTGACAGTAGAGTCGTTGCTAAGCCAAATGTACTGTGCCTGACATTCCAGTGCAGTGCGACCGCAGCCTAGGCATCCCAGGCCCACACAATTCGGTCCGACTGGGTTTATACAATTGGGGCCCTATAACGATACTAATGCTCTCTCAGACCTTCAAATGTAATCTCCGGGATAGACAAAAAAAGCTGAAACCTTGTCATCCAACCGCCACAAGAACGACGCCCCTGCCGCTCCCACTAAGTTGCAGGGCCACATGGACGGATTGACTCCGGGCTTCGATGATGCGGCCATAGAAGCCCTGCTGTCTGTACCACGGTCTTGCGAGTCTTGTGTTTCAAAAGGGCTGTGGTAGTTTTCTGCTCAAGTAATGTATGCCCCTTGTGTATGGGGGAGTCCCGAAACACTGATCTTTCTTATAATATGTCTTGGTAAAGTTCGCTTGTTAAAGTGTTTCTGGTTTCCATGAATGGCACGACATGGACCCCAATCCTCAGAGCTCCACACGGTAGTTGCAGATTTTTGGCGGGCAACACTTTACCTATGTTTTTTGAAGCCCTACTGCCCTATTGTCTAGTTTCAATGATGTTGCCCTCATGATCAAGAAGCTTGGCTTTCTTTCCAGAGACATTCACAGCTGACAAGCAGAGACCAGAAAGCTTAGCCAAGGCATCCAAGGCCGCAGTGGTGCCCCGGACCCAACAGACGAACAACATGTGTTGATCGGAATCGCTCTGAAAGCGATCGTAACAGGAAGGTCTCGCTTTTCAGGGTGGAAGGGTTCGAGGGCTTCATTTGAGAGTGTAAGCTTGCTTTTGCACCAAGGCTTGTCCAACTACCAGGGCTCATCTGACCAAGCCTCCCCCTCCCCGCCCAGCTCCTTCAGACTTTCGAGCCTTGCGTCATGCATGTGGTCTCAATCGTGGCGGGCTGGAGCTCTGGCTTCTGAGCCTTCCGCCCCCTTCTCTGTCACTTCTCGACATCATTTCACCATGTCTTTGGTGGCTACATTTCCGACCGAGGCCAGAAATCCTTCATCTTCCCAAAGAGCATAGACAGATGTCTTTGTTCTAGTGTTCGGCCCGCATGATCGGCCTGCGAGTTGGGAGTGTTACAAGGTAAGCGACTCACCGTTAGTGCTGTGTGGGGTGTGCCTAGTATCCCCCGTCTTAGTACATCTTGGTGTTTCGGGCTCTCCAACTGCAAAGCTCTCGACTATTTGCCTTGCTTGTTGCTTTCTTGCTAAACAAGTGATAAAATCTTAGGAACCAAAGACCCAGAACTTTGTAACCCAAACCCCAGGCCTCAGGCCCCTTTGTAGTCATAGTCATCTTGAGGCAAATTGTCCTCACTGGCAGAATCTTGATGCCAAGCTATGCGTTTTTGAGAGAAGGTGCCAGCGCCGCTGCATCCGCTGCCGGCTTCGCAGCCGCCAGCTCCCCCACCGCCGCGGCGTCCGCGTCCAGAGGCGAAGGTGGCTGCCGGTGAGGTGGTTCTGTGTTAGGTTGATTGTACGACCTATGGGGCAGCTAGGAGACTAGAGTCCCTTTTGAGGATCAGAGAGCTCTCAGTGCTAAGCTAGCTTAGTTCTGGTTGTGTTCTCACTCACTTGCTGGCTGCTCTGGATGCAGTCCTCAGGTTATAGAAGTGTGGTCATTGAAATCCGGGCACTTTACGAACCTGCGAGTCCTGTTTTGGAGCTCCTTGAACCCTTGTGTTTGGGGGAATCACATGTGTGGTTGCTACACGCGACAGAGCATCCCCTTCCGCGGCCTCCCAAATTGAAAGCCACCCACGCTCGGGCGTCAGCCTCCGGGCTTTCCGCAAGGCTCTCGCGCGGGCCCTAGAGAGCTCATGCCTCCATGAAGTGCCTCCGCGGACATTGAGGTGGCAGCCTGCGCGCCAGAAGAGCCACACCGAGGTCCTGGAGGCCTTTCCTCAACAATTGGGGCAGCTCCAGGTGCAGTAGTTCTTGGCTGAGCGTGTTTCCTTATAAAGAAGCACAGCAAAGAATCGTTTCAGCCACCCCTGAACACCTGCAGCAGTCGCCAAAATCTGCAAACCTTCATGCACGAAACCCAAAGTCGCAGCCTCATCGAACAATACACTTTGCAGGTTCAGTTAACCAAAGCTGAAGTTGCCTTAGCTGACGTCTGTCTAGTACATCAGGTTTTAGCTTTGACGAAGTTTGATACCTAGACCTGTAGACCCCAATCCCTAAACCCTACTGCCTCTGTCTGCAAGCCTGCTTTGATGACACTCCATCCTTTCGAGTAGCCCCTGCACCCTGTACCTTGCACATCCTCACAGCCTGAGCGCCATTCAGGCAGCCGCCGGGACACCCGTGGTCTCGATGCTGGGTGGGTGTTTAACAACCTCTCCTTTGCATGAAAGTTTTAAACATGTTAGGGACAGAGGGTGCTTAGACATCAGGCCAAGGCCTGACAAACACGATGCAGCCGCATGGGAACATAATATATTTCACGAAGATTCTACCCAAATCTTCAACGCTTTTGAGTCCTCCTTCCCCTCCTCCCCATCCCTTCAGCAAAGGACAGGGCCAGTGAGCCAGCGCCGCTTCCGCGGCGGCGGGAACCTGCTTTGAAGGCTTGCCCATGTTTGCAGTTTCGCATGGCTCTCTGCGTTTCTACATCGTGAGGGCCATGAAGCTGTTAGAGCTACACATCCTCGGACTTGTAAAAGCCGTTCAGTTTATCGGAGTGAGGCGGGAACCTCCTTTCCGCAGCATGTGACAGCTGTTAAGATTTACCCACTCCCCCTTTCCTTGAAGGAGGAGCCCGCTCTGGGACCTGGACGCACAAGCCGTGACAGACCGCCGGGCCGAAAGGCTCTGGGCAGTTGGGAGTAGCAAAGCAAACGCAATGATTAGCATTGTGTCGTGAATTTGTTCGCGCAGAATGCATACTTGCATGCTTTCAGTTTTGCCGCTGCCTCGTGGAGTAGCGTCACAGTGACTGCAAGGGCCGCCCGCCGACGCCCCCAAAACGGAGGGAACGGCGAAAAGAGCGGTGACCTGGCGAAAGCTATGACTTCAGAGGGGTTTTGAACAATACTCCGGCAGAGGGAGCTCAAAGAATGCCTGATTCCGACGTCTGCCTAAAAGCGGGCAAGCCGTCACGTGTAGGCAGGGATTACAACATTGGTGAGGCAACCACTTTTGCTGTGTTTTTTTGGGGTTAGATGACTGTGATCTCTACTTATTGCCTTCTTCCAGAGTCTTATCTAAGCACCGGGGCAGAACAAGAGCCTGACACAGGTCTGCCGAGTCCCAGGATTCACGAAGAGGCTCGTGTGACCGATGCTGCAAGCTTCCTTCAGTTCTCTTTATTGATGGCTTATGTTGCACTTATGTTCGGCTTGAGTAGGGCTGTGCAGTCCATGCTTCTCCCCATCTTGGGTAGAAATCTATGCCTTGAGCATTGCGAAATGAACGGTGACTGTAAGTAGGTCCTACATGAAGCACTTCATTCCAGCGCACCTGCACTAGCCTCATATCTGAGGCCCTAATCCCGAAGTCCAAAATCAACTTCCCAAGGCGGGTCGCGACCACGCCGGAGGAGGCGAGAGGACAAAGGCAGCTGATGGCTGAGCACGGGCGCATGGGGAATTCGGACAGAATTTTCGTGGGTTAGTCTGCAGGTGTTGAGAGCTGCAGTTCTGCAGCCGTGAACATGCCGCACATGCTGCATGGAACGGGCATCTTCATTTTCTCAGCAGATGTTCTGCAAGGCTTGTCGCAGGCGGGTTTGGGTTGAGCTTGCCTGGGGCCAGGAAGTGCTTCAGGTGCGTGGCATAAGGCTCCACTGTAGCCGTTCTTAGCTGCTTGTGTCTTCTGCTGCCAGATTCAAAGGGCCTCCAGTAATAGGTTTGGTTGGAGCTGATAATATGCCCAGGCCTTGAGATCTCAACTTTCCCAAGCGGCCAACAACAGAATTGCTTTGCTATATCAGGCTTTTGCACATTAAGCGCTCGACACGAACACGTGACAAAATCATCCAACCAAATTGGATCATCAGCATACGAGCCCTGTGCACCTGCGAATGACAAAATTTCCTCGGAGTACCAGCCACGGTTCGTGAACCATTCCCAAAGCACATCCATCCCAAGTCCGGATGAATTTAGTCCAGGCGGGCTCACTGCGCAATCCTCAAGAGCCCAGACAATTCTTTGGCCACCCGTGCTTCTGACCTTGAACACTGCCACAAACGATTCTAGTTGTTCACTTCTGGAATTCCTGACAGATAGAGTAAAGGAATGCTTGATAACCCCAACTGCCCTGAAGGCTCCTCGGCCCCTGCGTCGCGTGTCCATCCCAGCCTAGCGGTCAGCTCCTCAGTCAGTGATGTTGTGCATGTGCAGTCCTCTAAACGTCCTGAGCCGCTTGTCAATTCAGACCCGCTCAACACACACAAATGCAAATTAATAGATAAATCAATGGACAAATAAATCCACACACACGCACACATATATGTATATATATATATATGTATATACACGCTTATGTACATATATATATATATATCTATATTATACATGTATACATATACAGGTATGTATGCCTCGATGGAAAGCGTGATGCCTTAACCCCACAAGCTCTACACGCCAGGGCCTGAAGCCCCTCGACAACGCCCAGTCCGCGGCTGCCGCAGCAGCGGCCGCAGCGGCAGCTGCAAGCGCCGCTGCCTTTCTCTCGGCAAGGCTGGCTCAAAACACTGTGGAGGTCTGAAGGGCTGTCACTGCTCTTTTCCTCGCTTCGCCGAACTTCACATGACATGCAAATCTTAGCGATTCCTGCAGGGAGGGGCACCGAGAAGTTCTGTGAAATATATCGCACCATGCGCTCAAAGCCAATCCCTGGCAAAACTCCTGATTCCGTTGCAAAGAGAGCCACGAGGCAGATGTGAGGGTGAGGATGCCCAAGATCTGGTTAGTGCTCAGCAACTCATGTGCTAACTGGAACTAAGAGGATCATCCTGTTGATTTCTGAGGTGACCCGAATTGGAGGGGGGGTGGCAAGACCGGCGGGAAAGGTTGGCTTTACTTTGCGTGATAGGTGTAACTGGATGTCGCTCACTAACGGTATCTGATGAGGCAGCCGAGGCTTGCGGAGTGTTAAAGCAAAGTGCGCGGAGGGAGCTGTCCAAGGCACCCGCCTCCACCCAAATGAGTGTCAAACGCTGGGGTCTGCCTGGAGAGGTCCCGCGCGACTGCGGCACCACAGCCGGCGACAGAGTACCTCAGACTTTCAGAGAATCCTGTCAGGCTTTTTTCAATGCTCGTAGTACTTCAGAAGGGCGGTTTGCCTTGCTGGACGTCACGACTAGAAGTGCAAGTAAACTGCGAGAAAGCCGTGTCTTCAACCCCAACATCCACAGCGGCGGTTGTCCTTGAAATCTTGAACGCTGTCCATGAGCAAGATCTTCCCACAGAAGGTACAGTACCTTACGTACTGGACCGAGAAGTCGCCAGACATGGATAGCTGTACTAAATCAATGGTGTTTAAAATGTGGCCATGATCTTTAACCTTTACCTTTACCTTTTCTGTCTCTCTCTCTCTCTCTCTCTCTCTGTGTCTCTCTCTCACCGTCACGTCTGCGGCAACAGAGCACACGGACCTGAAATGCTGCAGAGCCCGTGCAGTCAAGAGATTGGCATTCTCCGTTTTTGATTGACGATACGGCAGATCTCTCACCCCGCCCCGCCATAAAATCAAGCTTAGCCGCGCATCCGAATTGTCAGCCCGATGAAGATGTCTGGGGGCTACTTGTTGGGTAAAGGACCTGACACGGGATGCTTTGTCTACAGGCAGTGCCACTCACATTGAGGAGGTGGAGGGTTCCTCTTCCATTCGAGGTTTGGGCTGCTTTTGCTTCATCCTGTTGGCTTAGATGACCTTCTTGGTTGACATTGATTTCCCCAAGTTTTGCTCAGTACGTGCAGCCGGCTCACTGTTCCAAGCCCGCCACAATCTAGGGATCCTGCATTGTCTCTTGCCAAGGCCGCAGTGCGTGCACAACAAGGCCCCGGTGGCTAAGCATGTTCCCTGACAATGTAGTATGCTTGAAGGACGAAGCAACTGTGGTTCTGGAACACTGTTTACAGGTCCAGCACATGCAGCTGAGAGTGATCAAGATAGCAGATCCTGCTGTTGTACCGTGGGTTTTTGTATGCTGCTGATGATGTGTTCGTCCGACTCTGTGAAGCAGGGCGCGGACAGCCCCGAGCCCGATGCCGAGTTGGATGGCGACCCACTCTCCGATGAGGACATTTTAGAGCTCAACTCTTTTAAAGAAAGCGGCCACCAGCACGGTTGGCGCAACTTGCAAATTTCTCACAGCACTAGACCCAAAAAGAAAGGGGTTCTGAGAGTCATGACGCTCGCTGATGCAGCTCTCGTTATAAGAATTGGAAGTTTCCCATGTGGACGAGGCCTCACACCCTGCTCTCGGGGTTGTTCAGAGTTGAAGGTTGCTTTGATGAATGCAACGCTTAGTGAATGTTGAACTTAGATTTGACGGTGCTGGCGTCACGCTAGTGTTGTTAAGATGGATTTGTACTCATTTGCTGTCTTAAGTCCTCAAAATTGGAGAGGTTCCATTTGGGAAGTCTTGCAGATGGAGTTCAATGCCAGGCCCACCGAAAAAGTCTTGCGTCTAGGTAGAGATGGGCCAGACCCGACACTTGAATGACTAGAATTTTTTCCCAGTGTGAAACGTCATGGGAACCAGGATCTTTAGCAGCGAGCCGGCACCAAGCTAGCAGCAACGCCGGTGTGAAGCCTCAGCCCTCCGAAAAGAGCATGTTTGTTTCAGTGGATGCACACGTCAGTCTTAGAGTGACTACAGTGTCTAGTGCAGTTCCGAACTTGGCCCAGCACTTTTCTTTTTTGTTGAAAGTCAAAATTACAAATTTCAGAAGGGAATCCCCTGCCCCGAGCGCCCACGCGTGTCTTGAGAGGCTTTGCAATCTCAACGCATGTTGGCAGCAGCAACCCCGCACATGCTCTGAATCCCCTAATCCCTTCAGTAGTGAGCGCATTTCAAGTTAGCATTTGCTCCACTACGATTGTTTGCTGCTTCACGAGCACAAAGACCGCCTTGCATGCTACAAGGAAGTTGCCTGGAAGCTGGGACAGGTCACGGAAGCACACGTGCTCTTGAGTTTTTCGGCCTGTAGCCCCAATCTGTGTGTATGTGTGTGGCAGTCGCAAGGCATTGCATGACGCATATTGCTGCCCTGCTGCAGCTGGTATACCAGAGTGATTTTTGCGAGCTCCTGAGAAGCTGCGGCATGGACACCAGAGTTTGCCTTGTCACAGGACATCTAGTGACCCAGTCTAAGTTGCGACATCCCGGAAAGGTCCACCAAGAAAGCCCAGCAGGAGCTTAAATTGGATGATGCCTCCAGCCTTCAACTATCTTCAGGTCCTGCCGGGCTAGGGGATGCATGTCCGAGCACAGCCGGTAGCGTTTGAAGATGCCGGCTCGTCGGCGGAGCCGCTTTGACGAGACATGCATTGCAACGGTGCGTGGCTTGTCGTATCAAACACATTTTGCGTGATTGATGCCGAACGGCTGTTCTGATCCCTGTTTCTGGTTTTTGGTCGTTTTACGAGCAAAGATCAGTGCCATGATCCTGATGCTGTGCGTTCGACATTCGATAACGGCAGGCAATGTTGCAGAGCCACGGTCTCACAAATTCAAGGATAACACAATGTACGGTTCTATCATAAAGCATTTGTGAGCTGGATACCAGGGGACACGTTGGCAATGGCCAGGCTAATGTAGTGATGTAGAATTCTGGGGCTAAGATCAGCGAGTTATGTAAACTCATGGCAATGACGAGCAAATCTTTGTTGCAAATCCGAATCCTACATGGCAGCACTTTCTAGATGCCACCATGGGGTCTAACGGCACCAGCCTGAGCTCGGGTCTACTTTCCATATTGGGGTGGAGTTTATCAGTATCGTTATTATTGCAAAGAAGATTCTTGGATTTGAGCAGAGGTGGCGAGCGCTGTGGGCAAAAAGCCTGGGCTCCCAATGTCCCTTACTGCGAGGAGCACGCCGCCGCTGGCTCTGCAAACTAGCAGCCCGCTTACTACAGTTCCAAAGCATTATGCAACGAATACTGTACACAATGTGGGCCGTTTGGAAGTCGGGGCGCGCTCTGCTGAAGATGTTTGGAAGCGTTTGAATAACTTGCGTTGTGGGGATTCTTCAGGGTTCATTGTTTCAGGCTTCCGCATCTAGTGGTGTTGCTCTGCAGTTCCTGTGCGTCATCTTCCAGTCAGCAAAGCAGTCATACAATAAGTAGGACTTGTACATGGCTTGTGTAGCGCGCTAGGGGAATGACAACGGGGATGAGAAAGGTTCAGGACTGGGAATGGAGATGGTGACATTCCACTAGTGGCTCACTAGTGCTCGAGTCTTTTTGGGAATGCGGAATTTTGTCAGCTTGGCACGGGTGGTTGCAGGCTTTGACTGATATCTTGCATGCCCAAACTTTCCTGCTTGCAATGTGCCTCCATCAGCGCGAACAATCGCAACACCACTCTAGGTTGGAATCATGTTGCTGCCCATGTTAGACCCATGCAATGCAGAGCGGGCAGCACTTGTAATGTCAGCAGGTGAACATTGATAAGAATTGAGGGCACGGACAGTTTCGGTTCCTCACTGGAGCAGTCCAGTCGGCCGTGCAACCTGCGCCCGTGGAGGTCTCAGTTCATGATGATCGCATACCCTTTCTTCTGAGCCCTTTGGGAACACCCAGTATTTTCTTTGCGAGCCCAGGGCCAGGGTGATCCCAGCTGTATGGTCACGGAAATTCCAGTGGTGGGCAAGATCCTTGTAGCTGCCACCTGGATGGAATCAGAGGGCAGAACTGGGCCCGTGACTGTAACAGGAGCCAGGGTTGGGGACCCAGCTCATTTGCATGCATCTTCAGCTTTGCGTCTGGGTTTGAGGGGCCTGTACGGATCTTCAACGTCGCAGATTTTACGTCTTACAAGGGCATGAGGATCAAGAGGCAAGCTTCAAGGACTTGTCGCGGACTGCGAGAAGCCAAGAAATCTTCGGCAGATTTGTGTGGGGCGGTAGGGCATGCAGGCTGTCACAAAATTCAGCTATTCGATACTGTTCGCACATCTCCTGAGGCTCCCCACCATGCCGTAAGCTAAGGCCCCTGAATCCTGCTAGGAAAATTCACACTGGCCTCTCCGGCCTCTCCCACAGTCTTCCGCCCAAATACTCCAAGGCGAGGCCACTGCCAAAAGGCTACCGTTTGGCCTGGTGGCTCGGATTTGTTGGGAGGAGATTCTTAGATGATGCAAGAGGTATTTTGCCGATACCCTGACCTATCCTTGCTTCCAGAATCTTTCCAGAATGCTTCCATGCCAGGTTGAAAGCCTCAAGCCCTAAAGCCCTAAATCCCTGTAGCCTGAGGTGGGGCCGTCGCTGCCGCAAGTCGGAGGCTGGGCTGTTTGCAGGGTTCGTAGGTTGAATGCCCGCAAGGAGGGTTTAGAAGGGCACGTAGCTTAGGGATTATGATGGATTGTGGTTTAGAGCTTCTGAGGCACGGCCCCTACATCATCCCCGGCCTTGCCCTTTCCCAGAAGTTTGTCTAAACTCTCCTGAGCATTGGGTGTACGGTCCGTCCAACACAAGAGTGTCTAAACCGGGATAATGCTGGACAACTTTCCAAAAAATGCGAGGCCCAGAGGTTGGGGTGACCATACAGCCTTGCAAGGCAACTCTCTGTATTGGGTTTGGGTGTCATTCGGTAGGTCTGATCCAGAAAGCCTTTGACAGAGGTCTAAGGTGAAGTATGCAGTTCATTCCACTTTATTCGCGATCCCTTCAGTGGATGACACAAAAACTGTCGTACTCCGGCAAGCGCATGTGGCCTGAAGGAAGCAAGGGATTGAAGGGTGGAGGCGGCCAAGTATTTCGTTGTTCATCAGACATTCCTCTGACGTCCCCTCCTGTCTTGCCTTACCTAGGTAGTGGAGGAAACCCAACTAAACTCTCAACCCAAGACCGCCGCACAGCAAATCCCAACTCACCTTGTCCATGGCCTTTGAGTTGGAGTCACACGGAGTGGATCCGTAAACGACCCCCATATCCTTAAAATGATACCCATCTTCATTTCTTGTGCACCAAGTAAGACTTGGGGGCTCCAGGCAAAGGACCTCAGCCGCTGCTTTGAGATCTCGCCGCTTGAAATGCCTTTCTTTGGGCTACACAGGCAAGAGCTAGTTGGAGTTAATGTGGAATGTGTTGTATTGGGATTCACAAGATTTTCTAAGATCCCAATTTCTGCAATGAGGATGATTTTTTTGCCGCCGTGCTTAGCTTCGTTCGTCATGGTTGCCAGGATGGATGTGCTACTTGCGGCTGCTATTGCTGCAAACGACACTGCTAGCTCCAGTTTAGGGGCTAAAGCGCGGTAGAATTTGGTTTGCGCACCAGGTCCTGCACAGCCATCAACAACGACCTAGCAGGTTGCTGAAGACATGGCCTGGCCCCATGAATGCCTCTTACCCCGATCTGCCAATTTCCTTCACAAACCTTCGGCAAGGTTCTGAAGTAAGGCTCCCAACGCGTTGAGCAGACAGAGCTGGGGATTTCTCCAGCCCATCTCGAAGCAGAAGCTGAAGCCTTTGAAAGAAGCAAGAGGGCAAACGTAGAAAGCTTGGCCAGCCAAGGCATGGCTGGGTGATTGATCCCACAGACCATCCTGGGAAGCCCGGCGTCACATCAGGGAGGGCGCAGGGTTTGAGGGTGGCGAGCTTTAAGGCTTGAAGCCCTACGTTATATAGGGTAGAATTCAGGTTTCAGGCTCGGGGTGAGTGACATGGAAGCGTGTTGGGGTATGAGTTGAAATTGCGAGGATAAGGTTTTTGCATCACGCCAACATAACTCTACCTCGCGCAGGCTGCCTGCACAGTGTACTGTGCCCATGTTCAGGTCAGGGCTTTATGGTTCGGAGTTTGTGGTTCAGCCTAATTACTTCAAAGTGCGGACACTTAAGTCCAAGGTGGGGATCAGGGAAAGCTTGTGGAATTTCATCGTGGGCAGCGTGGACAGAAGCTTTAGGAAGTCGGCTGGCTCAACCCTGCAGCATACCCGCGTGATTCTGGCAAGGAGCTTGCTGCAGTTCTGCGCCGCCCCAGGTCCAAACGAGGTTGGGACCAGCTTCGCGACAGCATGCTGAATTTCACAATTATAGGTGGGATCGAGGAGAGCAGAATGAACAGCAACTCCAAGTAGGTCTCAATCAGGTCACGTTTTGTTGGTGGCTTTTGAATCCTGACACGGCAAGTGGAGCTGCGAAAGCTGCATTGCGCGTTGAGAACTTGCTTGGAGTGTGGTCGCACATTGGGATTGTCGCATGTTAAAGTCCACGCGCTGAAGCTCAAAACCCCAAACATGAACTTGCTTCCACAGCTTTGGTTGGAGAAGTAGGCATGCGGCAAGTTGCGTCCAGGCCAGTACATTAGCATGCACGAGCAAGATTCTGACCAGCAGCGGTGCTGGCTTCTTGCCTGCAAGTGCCTAGGGTTGTTGCAGGCAAAGTGCTGGCGATGACAGCCTTGTCGCTTTCTTGAGGTTTCAGAAGGGATGGGCGTAAGTTTGGGGCAATGTTGACAAATGCCGGCATGAAACTTTTGAGTCGGAAGTGTTGCTGGAAATAGTACAAGTGTTGCTGGAAATAGTACAAGGTTTCGCGGCTTGTGAGCTTGCTTTTTGCAGAGACGGCATGGTGCGTGATGCTTCATGCCAGCCTCATACCTCACAGCCTCGGCCCACAGCCCATAGCTCAAAGCCCCACATCAAAAGTGCGAAGCAAAGGCTTTGGATCCTGGCTGTTTAAGACACGCCACAGCGTGGGCCCCAGCATTTGCTTGCATTTGTGAAAGCGCAATTAGGTCCTTCTCAACCTGTCCGAAAAAATACAGTCCTGGGCAGAGCCCTTCATAATGGATTCTTGGGGTTCAGTCACCACGCATGATGAGCACGGAGCGCTTCCAGGCCTTTCAAAGGGCGAGCAGCTGCTGATGACATACTGCAAACCCTTCTTTGAGGACGGGGAGGGCTAATCCTGCCCAAGCTGCACGGGGGGATGTAAGAAGGAGATCCATGACGACATTATTTCTGTCATCCATGAATGCCGCAGCAGATACGACACGTATCTCAAACGACTTCCTGCCTGTTGGAGTATGGAAGTTGTCTACGCTCCGCCACCCCTCAACTCCTTAAGTCGAAGATCCATTCCCTGAGGAGCGAAGTCTTCACCGCATGAACGCAGCTGGCTCTGACACAGGGTTCCTGTTGAATAACCACGCCGCCCCCGAACGGTTGCGAGATCTGTGGCATTGTGAGTAGTGCGGTCCGATAGTGTGCGCAGAATTCAGATACATGGCTCCATGACAGTTTTTCCCTTGGAAATGCAACAAGTCTTGCATTTGCAGCGGGCGTGAGCATGCAATCCATGGATGCCGTTGTTAACCTCGACGTAGAATGATTCCATTTGTCTTCGAGGATCCCACTGCAAATCTGTCCCGTCCATGAAATTTCTGGGACTGCGGTGATCCTGATGCGAGATGCTTCAAGCTGAGCCCACACAAACTGTTGCCTGCATCGTGCCCCGTGCCACAAAACAGCTTGTTGCAGAAGGTGGGGACGGCCGCGTACCCAGCCCGGCGGCGCAAAGGGCAGCCTGTCCCTGTCACGCTGGCTGGTTTTGTCAAATCCAGGTTTATCAGCGGAGGGGTTATAGGCTGAACTCAGGAATGCTTGGTCTCCTGCTCAAGCGCAAGCAGCTCCATATGATCTGCCCAGTTCAAAGCCACAAACCCTCACCTCAAACCTGTGCAGCTCTTGCATGTAGCTCCAAACTACTTCGGCATAGAGTGGTACTCGCAGGAAAATTCACCCCGATAGAATCGTCATAGAATGACTGGAACCACGGAAACCTTGTATACTTTTCAGGACTCTGCAGTCCCTATACCTGAGCCCAAAAGGGCCAACTCTGACCCATGATTCCCAGAAAGCCCAGGTGGAAGCGCCGGGTGCCCAAAGAGGAGCAAGTCTCCCCCAGAAGCACCATGCCCCTTTCGTGTATAAACCAGGATCAATCGGGGTGTAGGGTGTCAGGCAGCTGTGGTTAGGGTTAAAAGGTTTAAGTTCAGGTGGTTGCGCTTTGGGGTTCTAGGTTAGGTAGGAGTAGAGGCAAGGTGTCCGTGTTTCGAATCCAGGGCCGTGGATGCAAGGGAAAGAAGCCACATCAGCAGGGCGCAGGCAATAATTAGTTAACCAACACTGAGGGTGTCAGCTTCGATTTGGACCCTGGATTTGATTTGGATCTCTTCCGTGCCAGCACTGCCCACAACATACCAAGAACCCTCCACGAATCCCAAGACCCAGAAAGGTCCTAACTGACCTGCCGATCGTACAGTTGTTGATCGATTTCATGCTTGTGAGTAGAATTTTTGCAGCGGTGGGGAGATCGGAGAGGAGATTGGAGGGAAAGCAACAGCATCTCAAGCTGCCAGCTGCTCACCGCCTGTAGCGTTTTGCTTCACACAGGGCGCTGCGTACATCGGGTCCATGAACTCTCTGTTTTTCTAGCTTCCTCCAAGGACCCGGGGTCCTGAACCTGACCGAGCAAAGCGTTTTTGTGTTTTTAGGCCAGCCTATGCCTATGCGCCTCTTGTTGCGAGCCCGGAGGACCCCAGAGCTCCCCAACTGGCTCGGAGCCCCAGCTGCCTGCGCAGCTGTCACTGATTTCCGAGAGCCAAGAGGCAGCCTGGGGTGTAGGGCAAGTTGAGTGTTCCGGGGGTTTTATGAAATTGGATCATGCAGACTAGGATCTTGTGGCCAGTAGGCTGAGTATCAATTTGCTCAGCGAGCTTGCAAGGAGTTGCCTTGTACTCTTGTTCTCCAGAAAGCTCGATGCAGGGTCCTTTTTGGGAAGACCTTCTGGCCTGGCCCGCAAGGCAGAAAAGCGCCCTGCCGAAAACCACCCCGATCCGAAGCCCCAAGAAGCGCAGGAGTGCGCTGTCTTGGCCTCGGCCTCTGAGCCGATGCTGGGACGCAGGTTTTTCCTGGAAATTCTGGGTTTTTTTAAGACGCAAGAGGCTAAGGTCAAGATGTTCCATGGGGTTCCTTCTCAAGAGCTTCAGCTCAAAACCGTCGCTAGGGTATCTACACGCCAAGCGCGGCTGACAGATTCCAATGCAGGAAGCTAGCAGAGTCATCTTGGAGTTGCTGTTCAAACGACTTTCTGTCGGGTTGCGCGGCGGGCTGGTAGGCACGATTTGTTAAACAACTTTACCTTCAGTTTCATGCTGACTTCTCTTGTGGCGCGTAGCCGCATAGTCATGTGTTATGCAACTTGCATACATTCCTGCCATCAGGAGGCAGCAGCTCACTACAGGGATCTGAGCTGAAGATATTCAGAAGGTCGGATTTGGGCAAAGCACGGCCTTATAGAATGTTCTATTCGCATGAATCGTGTGCACAATGCTTTGCTTACGTGCATCCTGAACTTAACGGCTCATTGATGTTCTGAGGCTTTGACTACAGACGCTATATAGTGGAAGTGCTAGTTCAGGAGCACCTACAGCTTAAGTGCTCAGACAGGAAGCTTCGTCATGTTGAGGGTAGCCCGTCTAGGCCCAGCCCATGTTCCCAAGCTTCTTCTTATCTCAGGAGGACCACAGGCTTGCTGAAGCGCCAGGGTCTTGGTGACTGACGGCTCTTGTGCGGTTTCGGCATCAGCTTCATGCGCAGTGGGTGGAATATGATGGCGGTTTCGGCGTTGGCGCTTTAGGCAGCGGGGTGTCAGGTTTAGGGACGTAGCCTTTGGGGTAGCTTTGCAGGGCTTTTCCATCCCAAATTCAATGTCTGCAAGAGGTGTAGCTGCGCACTAGTGAACACATTGGTACAGTTGCTCGTGGGTAGCTTTACCTGCCGCAATCCCAGTCTTCTGAGGAAAGGCAAGAGAGAAGGCGGCACCTGCCAAAGAGGCGGCAAAGTCTTGCACTCAAAGCCATTGGAAACCTTTACCGACTTTACCCTGTTTCAGACACTGTCTATCAGTCCGTGTTGTTCCCCTTATGCGGCGTAAGGGGCGTAATCTGCCTGAAGTCTAGATTTGCACAATATGCGCCTAGGAGTACCAGATGAGGCCGTAAAAGCAGCTTCAGAAAGATGCTAGTGGTGAAGCAGAGCCAAAGAGGGTCAGCTTTCAGCTGGCCCCTTGTTGCTGTTAGGATCCTGAAGGGACGCAGCAGCTTCTCCTTCTCCCCGACAACTCTGCAAAGTCCTCATACGCTCATCACCCCTCCACGGATTCTCAGGTCATTTTCTTGGGCGTAATCCATCCGCCTTTCTTTTTCTGCCTGCATTCATTAGCTTTTGGCATTGTTCTGCGCTGTTCTTGCGGTTCATAGTGAGTCAGCTGTAAGATGTTGCCTTTTTCCTTGGTGGATGTTGTCGTCGCAAGTCCCCGCTGCCAGAAAAGCCATGCAAGGCAGGAGAGGAAGAGCCTCCGAGCCTGCCGTCCACGCCATGTTGGGAAGTCGAGGAAGGCTGCATGATTGCGCTGATCGTTCATTTTCTCGGTACGGGTGTGCTGTTGTAGTTATTGTTTTTGTGGCTGCTGTTGCGGCCAATATTGCTGCGATATTGCTGCCGCCGTAGCTTTTACTTCTACTGCTGGTACGACTTTATGCTCCGACTGCTGCTTCTGCTGCTTCTGCTGGTGCTGCTGGTGGAGGCTGGAGCTCTGCTGCTGCTCCTAGTGCAGGTACAGCTACTGTCACTACCTGTCACTACCTGTCACTACCTGTCACTACAAGAACTGCTACTCTGCATTGGCCACAGCCACCACCACCATAACCAACACCATCACCGCCATAGTCACCAGCACTGATACGAGAAACTATCAGAGCTGCTACTTTCAATCCACCATTTCACGCTTTCAAGTTTATCTTGCAGGTCAAGAGCCTCACCGCGATGTGAAGCCAAGAATTCTGCGACGCCTCGAGTGAACAAAGAGCCGCCGCAGGGTTCGGGCGCAGGAATTCGTGCTGATAGATTTGACGCACGAGCCCTGTAGCTTGAGTTTCGGAACGCCTGGTTAAGAAGGTCCTCACAAGTACAACATTTCTTTTTAGGTTCCTCGTCGGCCCTGTGGTGACTCTGACTGTAATAAATAGTGGGGGATATCTTGAAGACAGATGCTCTTAGGTCCTCATATTGTTCTTGTAGGCGGTTGGGAGCTTCGAACCGCAGGTCGTGAGGTCAGAAAGCCCCATACAATTTTGTAGCATTTATTGCCTGCAGCCACTCATGCCCAATTTTTCCCCGGAACATGCATCGCGATACCTTGTGCATCAGCCGCCAAACCCCTACGGCTTTGTAAGCCACAACCTAGGATTCCTGAAGCCCGACAACCCCAAAATCTTCTGAAACGCATATTCAAAAGCCCTAGAGCCTGCGGCAAATGCAGGTGAAGGCGACCAACGGTGACACCTCCTTGGGAGGCAAGGCCCTCCTGTCTCACTTTCAGCTCTAGGATTGAGGGGCGCGAGGGCGCGAGGGCTCCAGGTTGTAAGGCTTCGATTTTTGATTTTTATGGTTTTGGGTTTGGGCGTGTCGGAGCCAACGTCATTCGTGAAGCTTTATAAGCCATGGATCTCTGTGACAATTCTTTGATGCAAGCGAGCGAGGAGGCTACAGGGCATATAGCCCTATGGCTGCTTGTGAATGGACACCTTGCAGCAAGAGCAAGAAGCCGGTAAAGGTAGGTTTTCGTTCAAGGAGGCGGGCACATTCGTATGCTTCTTTTGGTGCTCCTCGCATCGCCAGTCACACAGAGATGTTGTGCGATGTGCGTTTTCAGGGGAGGACTTCGACCACACCATTCTGACCTTCTTGGTCGAGGCGCAAGGGTTTCGGCGCCTCATGCAGCTGCAATGAGGTCGCAGCAAAACTTTGAGGAGTATGGGAATACAGGTGATTCAATGCCAATTGTTTTCCATTACCTCGTATTTGCTCAATCTCAGATGTCAGGGCAGTATCAACCTTCAGAATTCACTCTGGCATACCGTCTTGCTGGATCAAATATCAGTGAAGTATGCAGAGGTTCGTGGAAACTATTGCGTTGTCTGCACGCCGGAATTTACTTGCTTTTGTACTACTGCTGCTGCTGCTGCTGCTGCTGATCAGTGGGGCGAATGCCGCCAGCCGTGTGCTCGAGAAGGTTCGTCTGCCTTCTCTACATGCAGTGCAGCGTTTTATGTGTGTGCCTACGGCAGTTCCCAGCTTACCGTGGCCAGAGTCTGGGTTGAAAAAAAGCATTGACGATGGCAGCAGCTGGACTATGTGTAGTTTTGACGTCAAGGGTGCGCATAAGTTAGTGCGTGTGAAAAGCGAGGAGCAAGGATATTCTTGTTTTGTTTTGGATGGTGTTTGGTATTGTTACCGAAGCTGCTATTTTGGGTGTAAATGGGCTGCATTTTGGCTCTCGCGCGTGGGAGCTTGGCTTGTTAGGATGTTGCACCGTGTTATTTGGGTCCAACACGGATTGTTCCTGTTCGTGGATGACGGGTTGGAATTCTTGCCATCTTCCGTGGGTCCATTGTTGGCGCTTTACACTTTAATGTTCCTATGCGCCATTGGGGTGCCTTTGAGTTGGGGCAAGCTGCGCCTGGGACAACGTCTGGTTTGGATTGGATGGAAATTTCATGCTGACATCTGCCAAGCCAGTTTGCCAGCAGAGAAAGTTGTCAAGGCACTTGCTGCGTTGAAGCCTTTGCTATTGAAAGACAACAGAGTGGACTGCAGAGAGCTAGAGAAGGCAGTTGGCTTTCTTGGCTGGTTCTTCGGCGGTGCTTTCTGGCTTCGAGCTTGGCTGTCGAGCTTTTACAAGCTGTTGAAGAAGCCGCGTGCTGTCACGAGATTGCTGCAGGTCGATCAGTTTTTCGTGTTGGTGCAAAGATTGAACTCAGATCTGAGGACTTGTGAATCTTTGCCACGTGTGATATCTGTTGCGGCTGGAAGCTGCATTCAGTGAACAATGTGGAAATATCTTCCGTGTGTGATCATGCTGTAGTTTGTCCTCGAGTTCGCCGCGGCTGCGTTAGTACAGTGATGTTTGACTATAGCTGTTCTTGGCGCAAGGTGGATTCGGAGTCTGTCAGGGCTGCTATGCTATTCCACAATGCCATATCAGTTACGACTTTCATTCCTCTGCAGTTTGCTCCTTTCTCTTCAGGCTTGGCTGCAGCTGATGCTTGGGCGGATGCTGAAGAAGCTGGCATTGGGGGGTGGTGGCTCCCTGAAGATAAACCCGTGTGTGCGTCCGAGATTTTCTGGTTCAGCATGCAGCTAACAAGGAAGTCTCTTCCTGCGTGGTTCAGAGCTGTGGGCAAGCAGTCTTTGCAGGCCTGTATTTCGGCGTTGGAAGCCTTGGCTCAATTAGTATTGCTGATCTTGAGAATTCAGCACGTGCAGCTGAACACTTCAACTGCAAATATTCAATTTCGTCAGCTATGTGACAACGCGGGCTTCACTGCGGCGAATATTAAGTCCGTGAGCCAGAAAGAGCCTGTGTCTTTTGTTCTTCAGGCTATCGGATTTTATTGTTGCCAGTGGAACTTGTCGCTGCACTGTTCACACATTGCTGGGGAAAGAACATCTGGGCCGACCGCTTCAGTCGTGACTGACGTAGCTCCTGGTGTGGATCTGCAGAAGCGCAAGTTTGTGAGAATCAAGGAGGTGTTGGAGAAGCCTTGGTCGTGAACTCTGGCATGGTGACTGATTGTTCATGGCTGAACTCGTTGGTTGGGGATTGAGATTGCATCACCTAAAGATGGGGTGGCGCAAAGAGCAGGGCTAAGGCCCCTCATGCTGCGTGTGCTGCNNAAAAGGAGAGTGCTGGAGTGTTGGTACACTTGCATACGTCAGAACTGCATGTGCCGTACACTCCAAGCTCTCGCTTTGTCAACAGAAACCAGTGTTTCTGCTTGCCAACCCGGCCCGCCCCAAGAGGTGGCACAAAGAGCAGGGCTGAGGNNATGCTGCGTGTGCTGCAATCAAAAAGGGGAGTGCTGGAGTGTTGTGCATAGTACTTGCTGGCCTGGGGCGGTGGCTAGTAATAAATAGGGAGGGGTTGGACGTGTAATTGCTGTGGATGCCTGCGCTAGTCTCCCATGCGCCCCATCAGACTTGGTTGGGAATTTCAAGCTGTAAGTTTCGTAGCCTCCAGCCATACACCCTCAGTTTTTCCAAAACCCCAAGCTTTTCTAGCCTTCAGTCCTGAGCCTGCGCTTGAGGAGTTCAAGAAGTCTCAGGGCATCGCCAGCGGCTTAGCCATGAGGTTCCGACATGAGCTGATGTTGAAGTTTAGAGATGTTGCGCCGCAGCAGGAAAGGACTCGTTCTTGAACAGCTTGACAGTCCCCAAAACACCAATTCTGCGGCACCCTGCTCTTGCATGAATTTTCTGTTCAGCTGCAATAGGATATTTCACTTGCGTGTAGGGGAGCACTGCTGCGTACAGTGATTTTGCATTTTTTGCAGACTTCGTGATTGGTCAGGGTTTTTCCTTGCAAAACGAGAACCTCGGCAACATGCACGTGTGAAGATGCCTGCGATCCATTCAATGGAAGCCCTCATACTTCATTTCGTTATTGCTTTCGAGATTCTCGTAGCAAGGAGAAGGCGGACATGGAAATGGCCCCCGCAAGATGTTGGAAGTAACCCCCACTCACTCCTGATCTGCCAGCCCGCAAGATTGCGAATCGCAAGTGCCGTGTACGCTGGCACTGTCTCGAAGATGACATGATCAACCCATATGCCTCGGCAACCCTCCGGTCCAAGACTTCCTCTTCGAACTGCAGATAGCCTCCAGTCAAGATGAACCAGATGCCGCCTGGAGCCCCATCAACAGTACGAGTACTCTTGAGTATGAGCTGCAAAGGCAATAGCAGGGCGTCTGCTAGGGTTGTCCGGCGGAGCTCCACGCTGCAAAAAACATGCCAGGTAGCAAGATGGTCATTGTTGGGGGGTCCCTTGCAACGTATTCCCTTTCTATTTTCCCAGTTTCATGTTAACAGTTCTACAAACACCCGTGCAGAAGCTGCACAGCCCAGTTCAGCTTGCTATAAGATCCCCGCCGGAAAGCACAACGGCACCTTGCGGACATAGCGAATGCAGTTGGTTCCCTGACAGCCATGGGCTGCAGCTTTTGCCAGCATCGCCTCAGCCATAGCCTGGCTTCAGCCCAGGCCAAGGCTGACAGAGCCACCACCACATGGAGATCACACCACAAAGGGGTGAGCATTCCGAGGTTAAAGGCTTAGGGGTTTCTATGGTAGTTGGTACGTACTTGCTTGAGCTGCCTCGGCTGGCCGGAAGCAATGCCCCGACCCAGTCTGTGGACATTAACAACGCAGCAAACACCCTCACGCTCATTGCAAGTCCAGAAGGAGCTCTGCAGGGGAGCGATGTTCAGGGTGCGGGACTGCAAAGTGTCCTGTATCATCAGTCCAAAGTGTTCAAGTGCAGTCCTCAAGTCCTGTTGCTTCAGCTCCGCCCATGTCAGCACTGCCTCGCAACAGTTTTTTGGCAGTTATCCCATGATTCTTGTCTTTTGATATCTTCAAAGCCCTGTAGGCCCTTCAGCGTGCCCTCGGCGCATTCCAAGCATCCCCCCAGACTTCAATTCGCGAGGGCGCCCGCGCCTTCTCCCGGCTCCAGGGCGAGGCCTCCATTCAGAGCAACCTGGGCACAAGGGGGGCCATAGGAGCTGGAAGAGCCGTATTATACAGACGAGTACGGCTAGTCGTCATCTGAAGGAGTGCCAAGGCAGGGGGTTCGAGGGCGTTGGATGCTTACGGTCTGTGAGAGGTTCCTGGCATGAAAGGAGAAGCTCCATGCTCTGGACATCCGCTTTTCAATTACTGAATTTAGGCCAAACAGGTTCAACATGGCACTAGACGGCTTACGCTGGAGGGTTTCTACTTGAAAGAACTGAACAGGCTGTCTTGCAGCCTCGCTGGCGACCTCCAGCACCATGTCAGACGTCCTGGAGCACTGATTCAAGACAATAGGATTCTAGCAAACCCGGAGAGCTTAGATGATTGAGATATGGAGCGACTAGATTCAAGCCCACAAAGCTTATGCTCTTTCTGCAGCAAAGTCCTTGGAAGGTCCACATACTGCTCCGCGGGCTTGCTGGCCAGGAGCTGCTCGCAAATGAACATTTCACGGCTTAGGCTAGTTCACAGTGGATGTGCCGAGATGGTCATGTTTGCATTGGCAGCCGGGAGAATCGCGGTTTCCATTCAGATAAAGAAACAAGGGACAGCGGAAAAGAATTTGTCCAAATAGGACCACTGCCACCAAAAGTTGCACTTGGTGAAATCCTCTCTCCGCCTCCGCCTCCTGAGGTTGCAGTTGTCTTTCCCCTCAGCTGCGCCAGTGCAGGAACTATTCGAGGCGTGGGACAGGCCCTAAACCCGATTAATCATTCGTACCCATTGGGTCTAAAGCCCCGAAAGAGGGATGAAGCAGATGGTGGGATTGACCGCGCGGCTCACAATGAGGGATTTTATTGACAGGGTTTCATGGCTTTAACCTTTCCGTCCTTTTGTTTCTTCCTGGGAGCCTAGAAAACATAGTGCTTCCTCAGCGCACTTTCAGGTGTACACGTTTCGCTCCCTAATCTACTATTCAATATGCTTGAGGTCTGGCTGTTGTTTGCGGTCGGAGCTGAACGCTCATCATCATGAGGAAAGGCCATGTAGGCCTCCACGGTGAAGCTGCTTTAAGCTTGCGACGTTGGAAGGGAACATGAAGATGCGGCGCGACAACCATGCCTTGTTGAAAGCTTGACTTGTGACTTGGAGATGATTACTCGGAGAGGAAGTCATCTCTAGGCTTCTGCAGGGAACGGTGTCAGGCCGATTGACTCGGTAGCAAGTTTCCCGAGCAGCCTTGATGAATGTTGTTATCTCTTCCACTCTGAGCTTTGAGAAGGCTGCTTGGTGTCATGTACCTCCATCGAATTGCCCAAGTTGATACTGATCTGATCTTGCGAGGTCTTGTGTCAATGGACCGCTGTTGGAGAGTCTGCCCCGTGTTTTTGAACGATGTGTGCGTGCCAATAGACGTCCCCAGGTTTCAGGAGTGTAAGGAGTGTTTCTCATGCATTCTCAAGAAATGATGTATTGGCCCGACAGAGGCTGTGCGCCGAGAATGGCGGATCCCCCTGCTTGCGCAGCGTCTCGACAGGGGCTTTGTCAGGGTTGCAGGGAAACTTTGGCTTTGAGGCGGAACTTCAGGGATGGTCCAAATTCGATTGAATCTTCTTGCCCCAAGGAGCACTCAACCATTTTTAGTTGAAGTCATTGATTAGATGTCGGCTCAGCTTTGTCCGAAAATTGTCTGGCAGCAACGTTTTCTGATGTCTTTAATGCAGTTCTTTGCCCCGGAGTTCGACACGATGTGCAAACCTCGGCCTCGGGAATGTTCCCAAGGCAGTACATCCGAGACTCTGCAACTAAGCTGCAAAAAGGGGTTCCTCATCTTTGCCCAATGCTGTTCCTACCGCCGAGGAGATCGTCTCGGCGCGACCTCAGACGCCCATTGGCCTGGCGCTGCAGCTGCCTGAGGGAGGGAACGTGGCTGCTCGGCTATGATAGGGCGAGAATGACAGTGTGGGGAGGCGAGGAAGGTTTCAACGCAGAAGCAAAAAGCAAGCAAAGGATTGTCCTTGGGGTTCACCCGGGTTTTAGGCGGGACTTGGTGTGGTGTCCTGTCAGACGGTAGACAGGTGTTGTAAACTTCTGCCGGGGATGCGCCAGTTGTACTAGACGCTTTGGCAGTCTCTGTTTGAGCCGCGCCAGGGCTGCAGCCGGGATCGGGCTGATTGTAGGCACTGAAGGGGAGGCAGCAATTTGATTTTCCAGCCCGGTCGCTGTTTCATGTCCTGAAATATCTTTGAACCCCAATCTAGTACAACAACTGCCTCAATTGCGAGAGCCTTGGCTGCATCCAATCCAGACCATTCCGGTTCTAAGCAGTATGTTGCAGAAGAACTCAGTGCACTTGCATGATGGATAGCGCGTCCCTTGTGTTCCTGCAGTTTTGGGATCACTTATGTGGATCTCATCGCTTCCATTTTGTTGTGCTCACAAGCTCTCAATATTACCGTGGGCATTCAGCAGCAAGCTTCAAGACCGAAGCATTGGCATCTCGTGCCATCATAGGCGCAACCTGACTCGGCCTCAAAGTATTGTGAGATCTTTGTAGTCCATTTATCCAGGTCTGAATGTGAGGCAAGAGACAGTTCATTAAATGTGGGAGCACGGATGCCACAGCGAGAGCCTGTGCCAGATTTTGATTGGTGGGAGATATTTGCTGACATGTCGCAAGCTCGGCAACACCACCCCTGACAAATTCTTACCTTGCCACAGACGATGCCAAGCTTGCAAGGACTTGACGTGCATCCGAAACTCGGCAGCATCAAATGCAACCTGCCAGTCACGCGAAATGGAAGATGTCAACAGTCACCGTCCTTTGTCGAGGGTCGGGGCCTGAAGGAAGCTAAACCTTATCGCCCGGTTCCTTTGCATGCTTTGCTGTGTAAAGGTCAGCAGCTGCCGCCAGCGGAGCAGTATGCCTTGGACTGCAGGCACTTCCGCATCATCTTGCGAAATCTAGAGGCCGTAAGATGAGTCAGGTGCCAACAAAGCCCAACAGATTTTCTTGGGCGTCAGATGGCATGCCATCCGACCAGCTAGTTTTTGGAAGGCTGGGAACTTGCAATCTGTCCTCTTCCAGGTTGCTTCAGGCGGCCGCCGAAGGCGCGAAACCCCTTGCAGGGGCAACTAGTAACTTATATTGACTGGTGGTGGTGGTTGTTGGCAGAGAGAGTGGCATGGAGCTTGTCTTGCTAGCCCAGCCATGCGCAATCAGCCTCTCTCATCACAGGCTCTCCACCGAGCTGCAGCTCATTGTATGCCATGTAAGGAAGGAGCATTTTTTTGTGAGCTGGCGCCTAACAGTTAGTGATACGGTCTGGTGGCCAGCTTCTCCAAGTCAGAATGCAGAGGTCGACGCGTCACATGAGTGTAGGACAGCCATCTAGGCAGCTGTGCCCAACATGGCTTCCAAGACTAAATAACCATTCTAGAGAGCCCCGTTAGACTTCAGACCCCCTGCTTCGAGAGTCGTTCTTGAAGGCAGACCCACACGCTATGCAAGACTTTGGAAAGAGTAATTGCGCACCTGCACTCAGATGCGTCCCCGTGGTCGCACGAAGCTGAACTCCCAGCCTTAATCTACCCGCCTCCGAAGCCGAAATCCTAATGCCAAAGTCGCGAGGCTGCTTGAAGGGCATCAGCTCGGCCTTGGAGGAAGGGGCACGGCCGAGAGGTTTCGCCGCGCCAGAGGCAGAACGGTTTTGGTGGGGTCGGCCCAAACGATTTTGTGTGTGTGTGTGTGTGCGTGCGCGTGATGGTTCTGTTCTTATGTGTCGCATGTATTGTGTGTCCCAGGATTTGGCTGCCCGATTGAAGTGGAATCTAACCAAAGGAAAACGGCTGACAATGTTTGTTGGTTCCTATTCAACCCTGAGCTTCAAACATGTAATCTACTAAGAAATCGTTTCGGCGGGCCCTTTTTTTGTAACGATTCTTTCTGGTCCTCCTGTCGTTACCATTACCATGAAGGTTCGTTTTTACTCTTTTGGTTTTCGTCGTCTGCAGTCCGTGGAACCATCGGCCACCCGTCAATCTGACCCAAGCCAGGCAGGAGAGAGCAGTGATGCGCAGGTAAGAAAGCTCTTTAGAACCCTTGATCGCAAAAACACGAGGCAAACACACCCTGAACGCAAACAAGCCTTGAAATTCCAAACCTAGGCCACTGAATGGCAGCGCCTTGCTTTCTGGTTGGGCCGTGCAAATGTTGAGAATCCCACATCTAAAAAGCAAACCAAGAGTCCTTAACCCTGAAAATCCAAAACCCTGAAATCTGAAAGCCCTGAATCAGAGTTCTCTTTATTTCCCGCATCACACTTTAGGTGGTTGCGCAGATGGAATCCCCTGAAGAAGCGCCTCCAGGCCCGGCCCGTCGAGCGCACGGCGCCTTCACCGCTGCAGGCCAGCCAGATCTTCAACAACGTTGGTTGCTGAATCTTGACCCAGCATACGGGAAATACTGAAGGATCAATTGCAAGGGGCCTTGCCCTGGGTACGATTAACCTTCCTGGGTGGAAGCTTGCGCATTCCGCTGCTGAAAGCGCGCCGTACTTCTCATACATGTTGCCCAATGTGTCGAATTAGAATATGTTGTAAAGTCCACAGTTCGGGGAAGGGGCTTTAGTTGGTGGAGCCAGAGGATCTGAAGAGTGCAACAAACGGATGTTATACTGACAGCCGCGGAAACCCCCAAAAGCTTTCTTAAAGAGGGAAACCTGTGTTCCTTTGATATCCTTTAAGCTCCGTCTGTGTTATCTCGCCGAAACAATACGCAAGCTGTCAAACCCTTGCGCCAGCTCCCCAAAACCCATGTGATCCCAACAGACCCTTGTATCTTCCCCCATAAAAAAATCCCCAAGACGCCCGCAGCTTGCGCAAGCCGTCGGGAACACGTCTGCTGCGGAGCTGCTCTTGGCAGCTGGCGCCCCTGCCTTCATGGCCTCGGTTGAGGTAGGAGGATTTACTAACATCTGGGGTACCTTCTTGGTGGTCCCCATAGTAAGTGTAATAGTATATTGGGGTCTATATGGGGTCTCCTTATTTAGGAAAATGACGGTATAGAACGATGATGGAGGCTTGAGGGTATGGCGTCTACATGGCTTTGTCGGGGTATTCAGTGTTTGTCAACGCGTCGTACATCGAAATGATGGAGACAACGCGGGGGCTTCTCAAATTTGTGGGTGCCTTTTCCTTGGGGATCCAAGCCAAGCTAAGACTTGACTATCTTGAGGCACATAAGGAGAGGTACGAAGTCGGCGTGCCTGCAACAAGATCCCTGCAAATGCAATGCCTCTGCACTTGGGCAGGGGTCTGCTTAAGCTACTACTGACAGTTAGTGACTTCCACTTGCAGAACCACAAGTTCTACGGGCACCCGCCGGCCCTCAACCTCTGCTTCCTCAGGTGCCCAGGAGGACCCAGAAGACCTGGCGAGACGAGATCAGAAGGCGCGTTGGCCAAAGGTGTGCGATCGGGATCTGGCGCTTGAGGTTTTTATTTGATCAGGCAGCCTTGTTGTGGACCCGAATGTGCCACGAGGCATTTGCCAAGGTCTGTCAAGGCCGATTGTAAAGTAAGGTTTCAAGTGTTGAAGCACCATCTCGCCGTATTTGGAGGCATTAGGTTTCAAGGCTGATTCAAACTAAGCAGTCGTGTCAGCAAGATCCAACGAGACATGACAAAGGGCCTCCGGACCTTGAAGCAGTCCAGCGACTAGCAAGTCGCAGGAAAAACTCTTGAGAACGGCTACAACAATACTGCAGTTCAAACAGCTGCCTGTTTGGACTTGATTTTGACCAGGAGTTCCCAAACCTTCGCAGCGCGTTCGCCGCGAGGCTGGGGGTGGTTGAGGTTGAGGGCCCAGGTGATTGTGAGTCTCCTGCTCAGCTCATTCATTGGCATTCATCGACATCATCATTTCTTTGCGCAAAAATATCCCAGGGCTCAGCTTGGATATTGCGGTATATTGCGGTGTCATGGGCTGGCAGCACAAGAGTCCGAAAGAGTTCCCATGCACGAGGGAGCAGACTTTCGAGAACTTGATAGCGACGCTCTGCGTCAACAAATCCAGTCTGTTTGAGAAGATCACAATATCCAACATTGCGAGATCCTCCTCGCCTGAACCCGGTGAAGAAACATGCTGACTTCCGCAAGGGGTACTAGGTTTCCTTCGCAGACAGACTATGGAGCTTACACGACCCCACATTCGAGTTTTGAAGTCAAGGGATGTGCGTGGGATCCTTGGAAAGAGGGGGTTTGCTTGCAAGGGTGCACTTGGACCCTTGGAAGCCTGAAGCCCCACCGCAGGAACCTCCGTGCGGTTGTGAGATGCCTTGCAAGCGGGGAGGCGCCATCTTGCCGGTTTGTTTTGCCGTCCGCACCTCATACTTTGTGTAGCTCATCATATCTCCGTCTGGATGACCTGGCGAAACTGAGCCCACTAGACTAGACAAGATACAAGGGACAAACTTTCCTCACCAGAACTCTTACTTGAAAAAGTGTTTCGCCTTGGAGGTTTATCTAGTCATGACTTTGTCTGGATGATGGTACGAGTGTCCCCCAGGTTTCAGACTACAGGTCCTGACAAGAAGATCAATGATAGGAACAAAGGGTGCATCATCCTTCTAATCCTCTCGAAGCTGTTCGAATCCAATCATCAACTTTCATCCTGACCTCAACCAGAAGCCTTTCTACTCACACCCTCAAGCTGCTCTGGGACCTGTCCCTCAGGATGTCAATGCTTGGCTGCTCAGGATGCACGGTGTCCAAGACACCGCAGGCTGCTGGGGTTCTGAGAGCGACCTTGGCTCGGAGCAGAGGGATATATCAGAAGCTAGCCCCTGCAAAGCATGCATGCTTCATAGCCTGCAAACGAGCTGTGCCAAAGCTAGCAGTGGGCTCGTCCGACTTGTTGAGTTTAAAGGGTGGGGCTGCTGTTGACACGCTCAGGGTTTGTTCATTGTGGTTTCACTTTCCAGCGGCTACTGTTTGTCAAAAACTCAAAATTCAGGGTCGAGGGTGCAGGCGAGTGGATTCTTAGAGTGGCCGGGGCCCTTCAGGTGGCACACCTTTGCACGCCTGCTGCGCCCAGCATCTGGATCTCATCAGAAGGGGCTTCGGGTGGAGATCGTGAGAAGAAATTCTTGATGATTCGGATTCGTGATTGCTACCTAACGGTTCCTCATCTGTCTTTGCAGCATGAGCAGCTGCTCGTGTGGGCATTATTTTGCCGAGAACCTTCTGGGGGCCCCTTCCATCAGCTGTTGCGTGGTTAAATAAAGGGTCAGCACTTGAGAAGCGAGGAGTAGGAATCAGCCCTGGTGCTCATCACAAATGAGCTGCAGCACTCCTGCATGCTCAGGGCTTTACTTCAATCAGTCAGTGCCAGCTTTTTGCCAGATGGGCCAAGGGCTGACAAGTACTTGCGCTTAGTGTTGTTCAGTTCCACGACATCTTGACGGCTACTTGGAATTAATTGCAGAAGTGTTCCGCTGTCAGGATATGCGGAACATCAACCATTCTTCTTTAACGAGCTCCAGGCAATTGCACAGTGATTTCTCTTGGTTCTGTGGCCTGTATCCAGCTGCCATTCTCGACATGGATGGTCACTGGTGGTTTGATGATGTTCAATGTATTCTGGTTGGCCACTCCTTTGGCGATTTTGGTGCCGAAGTGCTTCGAATTTCCTGGGCAATCTTTTAGGAGGCCGCCTCAGTTGTCTGGCCTACCTGAGTAACGGCCTGGCTTTGCGGATGTTGCAAGTTAACCAGCAATCGCGCCCTTTGTATGAAAAACAATTGCCCAACCTGAGTACTAGTTTCTAATATTTTCTAAGCATTCCCCTACAATGGCATCTGTATTCACTCCACACTTCCCTTAGTTAGCTAATTAAGTTAACCATGAGTAGTCTGTTCAGCCAAGGCACCGGCTTCCTGGCGCTACGGCTGTGGTGACCTTGCTCTGCCGCCTCCGGGCCCTTTTGCACAACATTCTTGAAGAGTAGCAGGATTTAAGGGTCGAGGTCGTTGGGCTCTCAGGATATCCGGATTTGGGTTTGCTTTGTTGTCCTGAGCGTTTGGGGGCTTACGGTTTTTGGTTTCGGGGTCGGGCTTCAGTGACTTTTGCAACACGGCGAAGCCAACGACGCTTTGCCAAGTCCAGTTTTTCAAGCGCCGAGGCATGGCTGAGTGCTTATCCCCAAGCTGTACCATTCGAATTCTTCGCTACGGGTTCAGGGAAACCGCAGTTGGACACACCTCGTCTTTTTGGAGGTAGCTGGGCCGACGGTAGCTTGAGTGACTTGTTGGAGTTGGAAGTTTCCAGCTGAAAAGCAGGTATGTGCGTGACAGGAACGAGCAAGATGCTTGCCATGGGAAACGCAGAGCAGAGGGTCCCTAGTTTCGACACATGAGAACCAGGCCGACGTCAATGCGGGAGACAGTGAAGGAGATTCGCCTTTGGCCCACGCCCGTGTTTTGTCTGCAAGGCATGTTTCTGTTGTTCCTGCATGGAATTAGCACAACGTTTAGTGGCCATTGTCACAGCAGGGCCGAGAATCAGAGACATCTTTACCCATTGAAAAGTGATCAGGACGTTTCGGCTTCAAGGCCATTGACACATCAAGAGTTATCCGTTATCCTGCAGATGTGACAAGCTATTGCCTTCACCTGGCCCTAAAGATGGACAGAACTTTTCTGATGCGGCTGTGGTAGAAGACCTCCAAAGTGGGCTCATATTGCTTGCGGAGCTCCTTCCCTCAGTTCCTGACTTGGCCCCTGTGCTGAAGTCTGTCTCTAATCCACATTAAACCAGGCATAACTTGGTTCTGAAATCATTTGGAGCTATCTGATGCAAGTACATTGCATTGCCTCTGTACTCATGGCCGCAGTGTTCACCCAACACCCACAGTGATCATACTCCGTCAGTGTAGCAAGAGTAGCAGAGATACGCGAACGACGAAAGTGCAAGCTGGCAGAGAGAGCGACAGAGAGAGGAGAGAGTGAACTTAATGCACCTGTTCCAGCACAGGTTACTTCGGAGCCAAGGCCCCTGTGCCGGGCAAAGCTTGAAGATTTCTTGAGTAAGTGCTTCATGTTTTCTTTGCTATGGTGCTTCAGGTGTCTAGCTTTTTGAGGATTGGGGGCTTTTTGAGATTCCTTTGAATGTAAAAAAATAGGATTGGATATCTGCGACCGTGAGTCGGCCAGCCAAAGTTAAAACGGTGGAGCTGTGAGTGGAAGAGCTGGACTCTCGGTTTGTTCAGCAGTCATCAGAATTCGACATCTCTAAAGGTCCATGCTTGGGGTCTCAGGAGGCTTAACGGGCCGTGCTGGGCTTTGCCTGAGGCTCTTTTGGCAATGTGGTATTTGTGGAGTGATCTTGACCAAAAATCTTGAGATGATGACCCATGGCTATCAACATTTTGCCAGATGCGGCCAACATCCAGTTTACTCTGCTGCTTCAGCTGCTTGTGGATTTTTATGGTCAACATTTCATTCGTGCCAGCTGTTTTTTTTAGGTTTGGCCAGGTTGTGGTTTGGCTATGTTTCATACTGAAGGGAACGCTACATCAAGAACCCCTAAACCCTGGAAAGCCCCTAGCCCAAAACGCGTGAGCCAAACCTCTTCAAAAAGACAGCCCTGAGCCGAACCTTTTGAAAAGCAGTCCCTCCACCATTTTGTTCCTATCCTGCACAGTAGATCCAAGCGCAGAGGCTTGAGTGCCTTCCTGGCGAATCACTTCCCCTTCATCCCTTCATGTCAAAGGCGCCTGGTAGCAACTATGTCCCCCGACATGTTTTATGTATGTCCAGTGTTAGGGGACTGTAGGGGTGGAAGGCTATGACTCTTCGGAGGAAGAGCGCATCCTACACTCGAGGCTCCTACCATTCCTCGAGTAATAATATCAAGATTTCCCAAAAATACTAACCAGCCCTCTCGCGGCAGGAGATTAAGGAGCTGCTAAAGGCACAGGGCGCGCAGCTGAAGGGCCCGTACTACCAGCATCTCGCTTTGCAGCGGGTCTTTGGAAAACTGCGTCCCCAATGACTGGGAACCTCCAAAGGCCCTGGGGCCCTAGTGCGCTGGGCAGCTTTAGAGGTTGTGTAGCAAGGGTGTCTCGGACGATGGGATCCAAATCATGAAGACCCACGATCAGATCCCCAGCAGTTGGAGATCTGTTGACGGGCCGATTTCAACCTTGTAGGATGGAGCAAGCCCGACAGCTTAGTGAAAATGCTTGGGTGTGTGCAGTTGCCCCGGCTGGTTGGCCCAGCTCATAAATTGCGACCCAAGCCCTGACAGCGATCCAACCAACACATTCCTTTTGCACCATGCGAGCTCACGCCATCTCAACGTGAGTGGCTTCCAAAAAGGATTCTTGGCTTTGACGCCGCCCTTTCCCCTCCAAGATTCCTACTACAGAAAGGAAGCTCTGGCATGCGTTTGCATCTTTGCAGGGCAGGTACTCCACGAACCACTCCACGTAGTAGAAGAAATCATCAAGACCAAAGCAAGACTTCCGCTCCCGAAGAAATCAAACACAAGATCTTTGATCTTTGTGGGCAGCTTGCCCGCTCTACCCAGGTACTCTCGGCTACTACGTGGCTAGCGTGTGAGCCCATGCATGTAGGACCCAAGTGCAACTGAGAATCCCCACGACAGCCCGTGTTTTCGTCATCAACGCATGGTTCCCTTTCCAAGGGCATGTGCCAAAATCATCTTCTTTATGTACTAGCCAGGTCCATCTAATTCTAATAGTGAGAAATAATTGGACTATAAACAGGACCAAACCTTGGCACAGATGGCGTCAGACTGCAGCCGCACAAGGCGACTGGCCAAAGCTGAGCCATCGCCCAGTGCAGACCTGCCAAAGCTTGGCGGTCCCGATTAGATGGAGGGTGGTTCTTCTGGGCCTTCTTTCGATAGAGTGACACCGGCTTTGTGTATCGCCAACAGCAATACTGTGGTGGTGGCTCTGCCCCTTGACTTCCCAAAAGAGGTTCTGAAGAAGCACCCTGATCAGATGGATTCTCACCACGTGATTGGAAAAGAGCTGCGCGAAGTTGACAAGTTGAGCTTGCGTCATTGTCACAGTAGAGAGGTACTACAAAGGCCGGGGTAACTCTATGCATTTGAAAAATGGATATGCGCAAGACGATGATTGTATTTATGTAGATTCAGACGGGTGAGTGCCCAAGGCAAGGCAACTCTCCTGGGTTTCTGTGTCTCTTTCTGCGCACTGGTTTGACCAGTTCTCGGAAGGATTGCCTTACCTTGAGCGAACACGTTCTCGTACACGGACATGACCCTCACAAAGTGTGGCCCACACTGGTGCCAGTGAAAGAGCTGCTAAGAAGAGTGAGAAAGAAACAGTAGCAGGAGCCACAGCTTCAGTCAGTGCTACTTGTAGAAGTGCTACAGAGGAAGCATTCATACTGCCCAGGACTTGTCCAAAGACAGGCTAGTAGCGGCCTCAGCTTGCTTAATGATAGGCTTGGCCGCAGGCCTGTGCACAATTTCATGTCGACATTTATTCATTAGTATGGCAGCCCACTGGGCCCCAGGCGTACGTATAAGGATTGCAGTTGTTCTCGTCCGATCATATAGGGCATTGAAGGGCGAAGGACCTTCGGATGAGACTACCCGGGATGGCCGTGACATGAGCAGGTTTGCATGCAGGCTACATGGGGGAGGGGGCGTGGCGGTTTTCCGTCATGTAGGGAATGCCGGAGTGCAGACTGTAGGGTGAGATTCCTGAGCCTTTACAGCAAGACTTTCACTACCCAAATGAAGTCCTACGCAGTGAGTCCTGTAAGTGGATAATCCATGCAACTTCCTCGAGATTGGAGGGTTTTGCACAAAGCCCGCCTGCTGGTTGATATAGTCCTAGGCCTTCAGGAGGTCGTATCACAAGAGCCGCGTTTAATTCAGAATGGGTCATATCACATGCGGCATGCAGGGCTGGGCTAAAAATTCTCATTTTGACTTCAGGGACCTGATGGCTGCTACACCAGCTATAGCCGGGTTGGCTGAGCAATGGAATATCGCTGAACTTCCCTGCCCATGTAGCAGCACCAGACTATGTAAGAGCAACGTGCGCACATTTCCGCATGACTGGTCTTGCAATAGTCGTTCAGTCATGCCACTGTTGATGTTTGAGTGTTACATGGAGAGAACCTGGTCAGCCCTTCGCCTGTTTCATGAGATTCATCCGAGGCTCTGCAGCGTCTGCGCGAGGCAGCAGAGACAGCGTGCAGCTCAGGTTTTTGGAGAACTTTACCGGCTTGCCTAAGACAAAGTTTTGAGGCATAGCAAGTCTAGCCAACGTTCAGCAACCGCATGAGTTGTTCAGATGCTGTTCGATGTTTCTCGCGGAGGTTTGCAATCCTTTGCACACAGTTGCATATTAGGCCTCGTGCATCTGCGTTTTTTTCAGCGTAGAAGCGATTGTTGGCTGCTTGCATCTTGCAGCATCGCGCAAATTTCTTGGCTCACAAATCAAATCTTGCAGCCGATGTATGGAAATCTTGTAGACAACCCGTACATAGCATCAGTTTTGTCTATTCATCATATTATATGCTTACATTACATGACGTTTGCAGCAACAGGCCAAGATTGAGCTGTCCAGCAAGGTCCAGCTGGGGGCCAAGCTCTTCAGGGTTCAGGGTTCTCATGCGACATTTTTTGGGACGAGATTCCGCGAGAGCTTCGCGTGAGGGGCAGGCAAGGTGTCTCTAGACTGGCCCTGAACTAGAGAATTGCAGATCCTGTAACAGACTTAATCTTCAAGCCTTGGGCCACTTCACTGAAATTGCTCTCTGGAAGCATGCGCTTTCAAGGACTGACGTGAATCTCCCCTTCATCACCGCGGACCAGACAGGCCCCAAACACTTGAATCTGTGGCGGCAAGCAAGTCTTAGCAACGAGAAGGGCTTCAGTCATAGAGTGCAGGTGTTCACATTTTGTAGCACAAGCCTTGGCTGCTAGTTTAGAGGCTATTCATATCGTCCTCTTGAAAAGGTATCCTGGCGGAGGGGTGACTTAAATTTGGATGGGAGTGATTTTCATTCTGGAGAGCATGCCTTGCAACCACATCGCATGATGACACGAACATAACTCTTCACTGCCCAAGGGTCCTGGATCCTGAAGTAGCAGACCTGACCCTTCTCACCTCACCGCTCTCTGGACTCCTTGGCATTCTGAGGAACATCCAGGTCTCGAGGCCAGGTGCTCGGCGGGCATGGGGCTTGTTGAATAGGGTGTCTGGGAAGACTTGATAGGGTTGACAGGTCACTCAATCCTAAGTTGGGGTGCATCTAGACGGGCTTTCTGGGGCCTTTGTATGACGGAGAAGACTCTCATGTGAAGGATTTCCGCGAGTCATTCCTGTTAAAGGATGCGTAGGCTAATCATCGGTTGTCGACCAGCATGTGCTATTGATGCGTTTTGGTCGCGTTGGGCAGTTTCCACACTCTGTTGAAGGCATGCGGCGGGTTCAGGATCTTCATGATCTCCATTACAGCACTGTGGGCTGAGATTTGTTCATAGCTTGACCAAGGGTGTGGAGGGTTCCCAAGCTTTCGGCAGTCAGCCCAAGGTCAAAGCTCGAGCAGCTCGTGGAGCCGTTGCTGACCCGGACCAAGGCTCCCTGCGAGGCCTGCAACAAGGCGGGCCCGCTGACGGCTTTGGCGCTTTGACGCCTTTTGCAGCATTTCAGCGGGGGGTGCTCGGCGAGTCGATGAGTAGTCTGGGTAGACATTCTTGTGAGGTTTACGTGGAGTGTTTTGATTCAAAGTTGAGGGTTCAAGGTCATAGAGTCATAGCATTATAGCTACTTGATTTGCGTACAAGGTCAGCTAGCGTTTCAGAGGCCCAGCGAATGCTTGGAAATCAAACTCCCACTGGGACTGGCCTTCGGCAACCGCATGGCTGCAAGGAAGTGAAAGCCCGCTGGCGCCACCATCTTTCTGTTTTGGAACAACAGTATTTCGGAAATTTCGGAACCATAGAGCCTCAACAGCTTCCCTTGCTTAAGGAATTTTAAAGCTATGCAGCACCCAACTTTCGTTGTTGGCGCAGAAGTTGTTGCAGGATGCTGGTGTCAAGCCCGATGAGTGGAGAGCTCAGCATATCTTCCCCTCTCGAAGAAATGTGTCAAAGCAGAAGACAATGACCGTAGACAGGAACGGGGGCAGCATACAAAGCAGCACTACCTGCACGGTAGCGGTTAAAGCATGCATTTCAAGCGGCCTGCAGGAGACTCGAAGGTAGTTAGTCCCCTGCTTGATTCTGCTTTCCGCATTCTTCCTAGGCCTACTGTGAGAGTGCAACTTCGGGTAAGTCACCTGACCACAGAATTCACAGGATTCTTAGTATTCTCAGTATTCTTTGCACGGTGTGGCTGCTCTGGCTATTCTATCCGTTTTTGCCTTGGCAGGTTGTACGGCTTTGCGACATAGCTGTCATTGTAGATGTGTCAGGTTGTACCTTGCCAGGCCTTTCAACCGGAGCTAGTGCTGAATGGTGCTGAATTGCAGGATCAACGAGGTGCTCCTCGTTGGCGGCATGACGCGGATGCCAAAGGCACCTGCCAGTGGCACCTGAACCAAGCGGTGGATCCTCGATTGTGTTTCTGATTGCTGAGTCGGCTTGATGTACAAAAACGGATCAAGAGAATGTCAGTCACGATCGAAGCTGTGCCGTGAGCTGGGCCGTGAATATTCTGCAGATGAAAAACTCCAGAGAAGCAGGTCACCGAGCTGGTGCGCTCCATCTACGGCAGGTGCCTCAGAAATCAAGTCTGCACCGCAAACTTGCCCAGAGCGCAAAATTGAGGGTGCATATACTGCATACGTCTTCACTCCAACAAGAGGGATTCCGCTGTCCGAAAGAATGTTCAAGGATTGGAGGGCGCAGGAGCATTCTTGGAGGAAACAGTCCCCAAGAGTTGGCTGAGCCATCAATGGTGAATTGTCGCGAGAAGGCCTATCTTGCAAGGGGCCCTGGAAGACATATATCAAATGGCTCCTCAATATGCATTGTCAGGTAACACAATAGTCTGAGTGCAGTTTGGATGATCTGATGCCTTGTGCTCGAGATAGGGAGGTGTGGGAATCGTGCAGCTACAAACTGCCAGCTTTCCATGCCAGTGGTCAGCGTACAGCCCCTTTTCATGCCTACATGATTGTCTGCAGGCAGTAGTTCCCTGGCATCTCAGGATCTACATAAGGCAGAGCATTCCAGGTCTTGACTTCTTGTATTTGCACAAACAAGAGGGCATACAAGTAACGCACTCGGACACTATGGCTTCTGGAAGCCATCGCTTGGCAAGTAGGTTGGTTCCGGCTTGAGCATCCTGTGCTTGCACTTTTCATCAGTCCCCGTGACAAAGCAGCCTGATTGCCCCACCGGCCCAGAGGGGAAAACATGGAGGTGCAGAGAGTAGATGACTTGCGCTAGAGTTGGTGCGCTGCAGTCACCTGGAGGAATCAAATTCACAAGCAGCAGCAGTTTTTTAATTAAAGATGTAAAGCTCAATCGTCGTGGCTGTGCGTTAAAAAACGGTTGGTAGGCGCAAGAAAGTAAAGCTCTCACCTGCTGATTTACTGCTCCAGCCTGAAAAGGCGTGGTTATCAGCATGCGCACTTGCACACGTTTTTGATTTGTACATGCTGGCTTAGCGTAATCCTATGTCAATCCACGTTTCGAAGTAACTGGGGTACTTGCATTTGTTGATTTGGCGCTGGTTTCCTTTGATGACCGTCGGATGTTTGCACATCTACTCGCCGAGGTATAGATGTAGCCACCTGGAAACCCTTCACGTATATTAAACGTACATTAATGATCTTGAAGTCCCAACTGGATCACACATTACCTTATGCTTCCAGCAGTCCCCATTATGCAGCCCAGGCAAGGACCCATCGAAGGCGGTGAACCCCGACGAGGCTGTCGCCATGGGCGCTGCCATCCAGGCTGGAGTTGGGGAGGAGTTTTGAGGGATTGTAAGTATGTTGACGACGGTGTGTTATTCACCCCAAGTGAGAAATCTCTGCCATCTTGATAACGGTTATATTGTATGAAGTTCTGAAGTTCTCTGTGTGAACTGATATCCAAGATTATTCCATACCATGCAGGCACCCCTCCTTGGTTTTTTAGTCGTAGCTCGTAGTCACCTCCCACAGGGTCTGGACAACTGACTTCCCAGTTTGCTTTGCAGATGCTCTAGTTCATGGGGAGGCTTCTACACGCACATATTATATGCACATATAAACATGTACATAACATTTTCGAAAATACGCTCACATACGCATTTGTGGTGTATACATGTAGGCGTACAGGAAGATAGCAGGGTTCCAACGCATGTATTTTACAAGCTGGTCAAATGAAGATGTGCAGTAGCCAAAGCCAACACACAGATTTTGAGATGCAACAAAAACTCACCCATGTTGGTTGCTTCTATCTGCCAGCTCAGCGCGGGTTCAAAAGAAGTGAGGATCATCAAGCTCCAAATTAAGCCCTGCAGCCCACCACGAACCCCGAACCCAGTTCCAAACCTTGACATTGTGTGTGGAGCAGGCCGGTGTTCTCAAGGGCGATGTGAAAGATGTGCTCCTGTTGGCAGGCAACCCAGACATGTAGTTGAGTTGGGCTAGGGGACGTGATGTTCTCAGAAGCCCAACATCTGTGCCTTGTGACCTGGCGATTGATGGTATTAAGCAGAGAGATGGAGTACTGGGTCCTAGATAGGTCCAAATGTTTCTGAACCTCGACCACCGAGCGATTCGGGATGACTGACCCAGACATTCAATCGGAAATGAAAGGGTTCAGAAAGCTTGGCACCTAGCATGTGCCGCAGTGGCGGGCTCGCTTGTCCTAGAGATTTAGGGACCAACAGCCGGGATTGGCTATGTGCAGTCTCAATCAGCATGATTTTGAAGCGAGACTTTGAGACCTTGGGAAAAACACGTTACTAGAACCATCTTGCAGTTGGATGTAGTAAGCACCAGTCACACCCATGAAAGCTTTGGAATGAGGACTTCGCATCGTTTCTGGAACAGCATCACGTAAGGATGTGACGCCGCTCTCGCTGGGCATTGAGACCCTTGGGGGCGTTTTCACGCGCCTCATCAACAGGAATACGTCGCAGCCTCGGGATCACTTTTGACGTCTTCGGGCAGCTTATCGCAAATGGCGGGCGAATTGGTACAAGTTTGGCAGTTTGAAGCTTCTGCCGTTCAGTCACAGACACGCAACTTGCTTCAAGACCCAAGAGAAAGAAAGACTTTGCTCAACTCCAAGGACAATCCCCACAAAGAAGTCACAAGTCTTCTCCACCGCAGCGGACAACCAGACGCAGGTGGTGTGCTTGGACGTATGCTCCGCACAGGAGATGAAGTCTGTGAGGTCTCAGGGCCAAGGTGTAAACGAGTTCAGAGAGCTGCTTTTGGAGATGGGAGATAGCGAAGCAGCCTGCGCAACGGCACGGATCAGACAAATAGGTAGTAACAGTATTAGCAGGAATGAAAAGGGAGCCTCACGCGGGAACAATGATGACTATACATACATCTGCCAAAGAGTCCCCACAGCACTCTGCCAATTTCTTGTCCACTTTGCTGAACCTGATTCAAGTATTTTTTCGGCCCCTCTGATCTTTGGAGCCTAGAAAGTTGAACCACCTTGAAATCTTTTTGGGGGACTTCAGCTCGAAATGGAGTTGCTGTGCCCTGACTTCCCCAAAATTTGCGCAGGCCTCCCCTTTTCAGTTGGCAAGTCTCTGCCTGTCTGTGCACTTACAAGCTTTGCAACTCCACGAATGGACAGGTGGGCATCAAGGTCTTCCAGGGTGAGCGTGAAATGGCCGCAGACAACCAGATGCTGGGGCAGCTGCTCGGTTGAGCACCCTTATTCCAAACCTTCCCAATGTAGTGCCAGAACAAGATGATGTACTTGCTGGAGTTTAGGATAGGGCCTGTGCCTTGGTCCTGATGATGAGAAGCCCCCCCTGAAACACACCGATCCAGTACGAGGAGATGTACGAGCAGCAAAGAAGACGCTGAAGTTGTGTGAAGCTTCCTGAGAAGTTCAAATCCTTGGTTGGCCACTCCAGTGAATATGAACCCATTCAGCACAGTGAAATGACAAAGCAGCAGAACTCAGCCACAGAGGAAAAGTCCAGCTGTTGCATATCGCCGGGCCCATAAGATGTCCAAGTGTTAGAATGGACATACATCTCGTCAATGTTGCTAGTGTTTGCGGTTTCGCAAGCCGAAGCAGGAGAATCATGCGAGAACCGCTTTGCGTGCCACATCGGAGGTTCGATCTCGTCGGCATTCCTCCGGCACCACGAGGTGTCCCTCAGATCGAGGCCATGCATCTTTGCCGCTAGATACTACGTTAACAGCAGTGGCTCAAAAGTAGAAACGGAATAACGGTCAACGTGAAGTCTTGTTTTTGGAGCTGTCACCATGATGAAGTTGCACCAGGTCTTATTCTTGGTGAGGTCTGGATTGTGCAGGTGGCTTCAAAGGTAGGTTCTCATTCAAAGGGATCTGAGAGAGTACTGTTTCAAGAGAGACTGTCCAGGCAAAAGGAGAGGGACCGGATGTGTTTCGAACTGAAACCACGGAACGGAAAGGAAGTCCTTGTGTGCGGAAGGCAGTCTTCATGCCGATTGCCACTGTCGCTTCTGCTGGTAACATGATTCTTGCCCTCCCTTCCGCCATTACCAGGGGCTCTGTAAAGTCTGAGCGCAGCAGCCCGTGTGAACAAGGTGCAATTCGGATAGGGGGATGTCCGGACATCATGAGGGCTTGACCTCAAGCCAGACCCGAAGCAATTCTCCACAGCGCCGCCTCAGTTGTAGAGGTGGCCTTCGACATTGATGCTAACGGCATCGTGAACGTCAGCGCGTCTGACAAGGGCACCGGCAAGAAGCAGGCAAGAGCTCTGATTGCTAGCCTTGGGTCTCTTTGAAGAAACTATTGTTACTATTGATGCTGCTTTTTTTTCTATGTGGTTATCATTGTCATTACCATTACTATTAGTACTACTACTGTGTTGGTTGTTATTCCTGTAGAGGGACTTCCGTTTGCTGTCAGAGAAACAAGCGAGGCTGCCGCTTGGCCGCTCTGCTTTGCCACCATTTTGCTGGTGCCGGAATAATGTCAAACCCACAAGGCTGTCTTAAACGTGGTGAAATCGCTAGACCGCAAGACATCCCAACATGCTGGATCCGCTTTGTACCACTTGGAAGTGGCCGATTCATCTGACACACATCTGTAAATGGTAGGACTGGTAGGATCCTGCAGGCTATCACCATCCGTTCCAGCGGCGGCCTCTCAGACGCTGAGGCTGAAACTTTCTATCAGGGAATTAGCACTCAGGAGAGCCGAAGGGGTATGCACTGATGAGAAGCTCCCTTGGCTTTTGGCCGCCGCGTCCAATGCACGATAAGATACTGTTGCTGTCTCAGAATCTTTGCAAGGAAATCCCCTGCCACTCCGGACTGAAGCATTTCATGCAAGATAAGCAACATAAAAGCTGATTCAGATTTGTCCGCAATATTGCCACGCGGCTAGGTCTCTGGACGGGGTGTCAAGTGCATACCAATACCTGAATTAAGTACTGCGCACGTTTTGCACCGGGCAGTGGCTTGACGCGCGCTTTGGACGCAAGTGTTCCTGATTTGGAGGGCTTGGCCTTGCTCCAGCACTTCCAGCCAGCGTTTGCACTTTCCAGCTACTTATGAGGAAAGTGTGACGAGCGCAAGTGCGCAGTGGACTCCTGTGATCTTTGGGCAGGTGGAGCGCATGGTCCAAGAAGCGGAGCAGATGAGAGAAACCGACCAAAGAAAGAAGGTGTCCGCTGGGAAAGCTTAAGGGGTTGCTTTCATTCGGCGAGCTTGTACATGGAGGCACAGGCAACCGGGATTGAAGTGCGGGCATGTTCCAGGTTAAGTCATAGATGAGTTTACTTCTGGAAGGGGATGTGTGTGTGTGTGTGTGTTTGTGTGTGTTCTGCATGTTTGACGAACCCACAAACTTCGGCATCGGTTTGCAGAGCATGTGGCAGCCACCACCTGCGAGGACACTGTGCATGCCAAGAACGAGGCCGAGACCCTGGCCTACCAGGCGCGCCAAAAGGGTTGGAGCTGGAGTGTGGCTGAAGGTTCGAAGGAAGCTGGCGGGGGGCGGGACATTTTGGACGTTGGTTTGGTGATGCCTTGCGGGTCAGAATTTACTTGGGAACGAAAAAAAACGTAATCCCCTGGAACGAGAATGGAGAAATCACTTTGCACGAGTGATGTTGGCCAGAATTTCACACTGCAGTCACCACTCGGGATCCCTGTGGCTCCTGCTCAAGTTTTCGATTTGGTCTCATTTTCTCAAACACATGTGAAAAGGACCCTGCTTTGGTTTTAGGCTGGGGGTCACTTCTTGCGACCAAGGGACTCTACTTAGGGCTTTGCTGTGCGGTCGCTCCTTTGGAGCTTGGGGTTTTGGCTTGGGTCTGCTTCCCGCAGACCCGTGTGAACATACCCCTGCTGGGAGTTTAGGCTGGGGGTCATTTCTTGGGACCAAGGGACCCTACTTAAGGTGTCGGTTTGGGTCTTTGCCTGTCACGCCAGCCGCGGACAACCTTAAGATCACCATAATGTTACCATCTTGTTCGGCCAAGCGGCACCAACAAATCACATAGGACGAGATTAAACCAAAAAATCGATTTCAGGAACCCCAAAAAATCGCATAGGGCGAGATTGGGAATGACCTAAGGCGAGTGAAAAGCAGGGTTCAAAGAGCCACTCGGCTGACCACTGCCAAGTCTTCTTCCCTTCAGGCAGCCGCAAACCCAAAAACAAACCTCATCCTAAGTGATCTTTGTTTTCTTTCCCAAAGCGAGCTCCCACCCCGCCTTGCTTGTGTTTGTTAATGCTTGTTATACGTCAGGGATGCTTCGCTTCGGCCTAGAGAGATCTGGAAGAAATGCTATATGCAGCAGCCATGTTTGCCCCGCGGCCCCAACCCCTCCTTGCAGCTTGCAAGTGCCTGGCAAGGCAGAGAAGCAGCAAACAGAGCTGAAGGATAAGCTTCTCGGAGACTGTTGGCGCGGTAGGTGTTTGCGTCTGTGAGAGAAAATCGAATCAGGCAACACAGGCACGCTGCGAAACAAAGCAGCTAGCTCTCATGGGCATACAGCCTTGTAAGGTTTTGCTGACCTGTGTGGACCAGTCCAGCTGAGGATGAGCACCGCAGACTCAGATGAGCTCAAGAAGCTGACGGAGGAGTCAAACGTCTCATCCGTAGGGGCCGCCCTCTTTTCTTGAGGAAAAGTGTGTCTGTCACGGGATGTTCCTTTTGGAGGACCTTCGGGCCTGCCTCGCTAACGACGACGCCGACCTGGACGACATCAAGCAGAAGACCAAGGAGCGGAGCTCACCTGTTCAGATAGGCTTCCATATCCACCAGCCGCTTCAAACGCTGCACCCTAAAACTGGAGTCCAAATTCTTCACTTTGCGTGCATGGGAAAGTAGCTTGACAGCTTGCGCCAGGAGCTTCAGGACAAAGTCTGGAAGATCACGCAGCAGGCATACCAGCCGTGGGCTCTGCTTTCGGATTCAAACAGTTCGGCGATGAACGTTTTTGCGGGTGGCCTGGGGTCTCTTGCTTCTGATAGTGACTTGCGGATTCTTCATGCTTCCGAGTGCAGGGATCAGAGGTTAAATCCGGGCATGCGCGGCTAGGTGAACCGTAGCTTTGCAATGGCGATGCGGGTGCTGAATCCCCATGTGCCTGAAGCCTTGACACCTTCCCTTGCTGTCACTTAGAGCCACTGGCCATATAGTGCTGCGGATCTTCCTTGCTGGTTCGCAGCGTGATGTGGTTCAGCTGAATCCTACTTCACCCTTTGTAGCTTCCACGTCACCTGGCCAAAGCCCTGAAAACCCGCCAGAACGCGAATCCCTGAATCCTTCCAAGGCAAGGATCGGCCAGCGAGGACTCCGGCGCAAAGCCTGAGGAGGAGGCACAGGGTGGGGGTTCAGGGTAGCTCGTTCTTCTTTTGATCTGAATCATATCACGGCAATGGGAGACGGTCATAAGGAAGGAGATTTTCTGCTGGATGAAGCACAAAGCACGGAGGTGTGAGGTTCAATGCAGCAAGATAATAGTCAGACATGCTTGGAGTCTAGCAACCTACCGTCCCTGCCAGGTTCCGCTAGCATTTCGCTAGTTTAATCCAACTTTGGTTTCAGAGGCAGCTGGTGCCAAGTGAGGTGTTAATCGCAGACTCAAGCATGCAGCAGAGGAGAAGAAGGAGAAAGAGGACAAGGAGAAGAAGTGATGAGCTTACCTGGGGCCGAAGCCCAGCAGACAGCAGGGCGTGTAAATGGAGCAGCCCTCCCACTAAACCGCCTTCAGCTGTCGCCAAAGGCGTCGGGAGCTGAATTTTGGGCTTGGGAGAAGGTTGGGGACCTGCAGCCCAGGTTCAAAAAGGTTTCCTATCGCATCACATTGCCTGTCCTGTTTGGTTCTAGCCGCTGCGTCACCGTGTGCCACGCAGCTTGCTGCTAAGAGAGCAGCTGCTGCGTGAGCTGAGCGCTCCGGCACAGATAGGCGCTAGAACAAGCATGACATAATTACGGTAGATGAGTAGCTCTGGAACAAAACGTGCGGGGCGCCCAGCGCTTTTGCCCCGCGGTCGCACGGCGAGGTTATTGGCCACCGGGACTCCTCAGGGAATGCCCAAGTGACTCTCACGCACCATTCTCGGTAACAAAGACAGTGCTTCTCACGTGGAATGTTCCTATCCAAACATCGTCTTGTGATTTCCCTGCAGCTTACAGCAGACCTTGATGCCAACATTGCGAAAACTATCCGCCCTAATCAATCCCTGAATCTGGGACTATGGTAGTTTTTGCGTTCGCAGGTTTTCAGGGTGCAAGAGAAGCTAGGATTTTTCGGCGTTCCCTTGGCATGCCCGGGTCTGGCCACAATCGATAATTTGCTCTGGCCTCGAGGCAGGGTGTTGAAGGTTTATGGCATATGGCCTCCCACAAGCGTCGCATTCAGAGCCACTGCATACTTCTGATACCCCAAGTTTCAGCATAGTTGCATCCTCCAACAACTTCACAAACCCAGCCCTGAAAAAAACATGTCCTTCATTCCGTGATTGCTTGAAATTTTGATTTTCAAGAATGTTCTTGCGTGTTCTCCAAAAGGCAGCCTGGGTCCAGCATGTCGCGATAGGGATCCAATCATATTATTCCCGGTCCTAGCTTTAGAAGTGTGGCTGTTGAAGACCAAGCATTCGCTTGACAACCTTCGGCTACCCTTCTGTGTAGATAGTGGCCTGAAGCAGCATAAGATCAGAACAACGCTGTCACAGCGGTTGCAGAAGGCTGGTGGCCTACTGTCGGGATGTCCCAAGCTCTGAAAGCAGTCCCAAGTGACCAACTGAAGTCTCATGAGCTTCATGAACGGAGCTGGTACTCACAACCTAGTTTTCATTGTTGTATCCACCAAAACAATGCCATTATCTGACGAGCGTTGAGAAGATCCCGCATGTTATGCTTCGTTACAGACTTCCGAAGAAGCTGCGAGCAGTGGAAAGCCCGGGCAAGCAACTCTTGCAGGATTCCAGGGCAATCGTCTCTACAGTGTATTGCGGCGCTACATGTCCCCACATATTTTCTAGAGCCAAAGTTTGCCTACCACCGATGGGTGTAAAGATTTGTCCTGCGAGGTGTGCCAATGACCAAAGAGTTTGTCTAGGAAGCTGAGTAGGATTGCTATGAGACCTAGATCTTCTCAAGATACTTGTCAGATCTTGTCAGTGCAGCTTGGCAGTAAGCGCGATCACATCAGAACCAATTTTGTTTGAAAGAGCTTCTGCAAAGCATCGTTCCCTTCAGACTAGCTTCGTGTGGCTGCGATGTTGGGCTTAGAAGGGGACGTAGAGAGCCGGTGTCCATCGGCAGATGCAGGCCACTGTGGGACTTGGGATTCGGGAGTTGTGGTTTCAGGCGGGAGTGACTGGCCTGCTTGATTTGGAAAACAACCACAGATCTCAGTACTTGGTAGCAGTAGTGGCAGTGGCAATGGTGCTGGTGCGGGTGGTAATTGGTGGCGTCAGCGGTGGTGGTCATGGCGCTGATGCTGGTTGCAATGGTGGATATGGTGGTGGCGCTGGTCAAATCAAAGCTAGGACATGTAACGCAGTCCTCTTGGCAACAAAAATCAACTTGGTCGGGAATGCATCCAGGCTCCGAGGCCTGCCATTTAGAATGGATTCTCGCTTTTCGTTCCAGCTGTGCTCAAGGGTGGAGGCGTCAAGCCTTTAAAAGCCAGGGATAGTGTATCAACACAGGCGTTCTGGACGAGAAGCCAGGTCATCTCTTCTCGGGACACGACGTGTGCATGCCTTCGCTCCTTCCCCAGGTATGTCAGGAACTGGGCTGCCTGGGTCAGTGCCTCAGTTTTGCCGCCGCATGTTGGCAGTTTCAGTGCATGGAGCGCCGGATCGTGGCAGCATGCCATGACCGCACATTGCATGCGTTTCTTTTGAATGCTGCTTCCGATTTCTGCGTGCGGGGGTAAGGCAGTTCAAAAGAATTGTTCAGAAGGCCCTGTGGGCTGGAAGGTAGAGTTTCGTCATCAAAGCAGTTACTGAAAACAGCAATTTCTTTAATGCCTTCGGGTATTCTCTTCCTGTGGCTGATCAGACCTCAAGCACACAAGGGTTTTCAGCAATAGTGGGCCCTCCCTCTGTGCCTCTTCTTATCAGTTCAGGTGTGTACCTGCTAGTGAGGTGTTTTGGAACTGCTCCTGCTTCCCCGAATTGCAGATTCCCACGGAAAAGCCTTCATTACTTAGGCAACCATAGTGACCACGGATCAAACACATAGGTCCCCACTTGGGAACAGTAGTCAAGCCTAATCCTGCCTGGGATCCATCCCAACCCTCATACCCGACTCCATGTTGGCCCTGACGAGAAGGCAAGTTGCCCTCGGCAGCCTTGAGCCGAAATCTGGCAAAGTGCTGAGGCGCACCGGGGCCAGGAAGATCACCCTGACTCCGCTCACCGATCCCGACGCCTTCTCTCGAGGCCTGGTCACGCTGTCGGGTTCTGTGACTAGCCATCCCTATTGGGTACCCCGGCACCCCGCCCAAAGAGGCTGGAAGAAGCACCCAATTGCACGGACGGGGCCACGCTTCGCGTTCGGCCGAGCTGGTCCAGGGCCCAGGTCGTCAGAAATGCCATACATGTGATACAGGTTTTGTTGTGGTTTTTGGTGTGGTCGGTCGGGAATGCTGCTTTTATTGCTGAAAGTTCGTAACATAGTCGCCCCAGGACGGCCCTCATCATCATGAGGCCGGCATGCCCTTACCAAGCTAGGGTAATGGTTGACAATACTGTGTTTTTGGTTTTGGTAGTCTTGGTTAGGAATCCCATCCCGATAAGAAGACAGTCATTCTGAATGCAGTTGGTGGAGTCTTGATTGTGCAGACCATTGCCGCTTCTTGTCTCGTCTAGGCTTTCATCGAGTCATATCAAACTTCTGCAACTCCTGTCGCCAACGATAAGCACGCTGGGTTCTGTTGTGTGTTGCTTCAGGTCATTTTCGCGTCTGTTGTTATATGACCGCTGGTGCTCGTGAAATGGTTCCCGTTACAAATACGTTCCGGGGAAATCTCTTGGTGAGTTGCTGCTGGGAGTTGTGCGCACGCAAACAATGTGATTATGAACCCAAACCGCTGGAACTGCCCGGAGATAGCAGGCCCTGTGATGCCCAAGGCTGCCAGGTTGCCTGTTTTGGTGTACGGTCTCATCTAGCCGATCACAGTGTTCAGTGTCTACGATCGAACGGGAAAATCTACCCACGTGGGGAAGGATTCCATGTGCACCAAAAACCTTGTGGAGCTTTCTGCCCACAGGGGGCGCACAGAACGTTCTAAACTGAACCCTAAGCGGCGTTCCCCTACAATGCTCTTTGGCATTCGGGCCTGAGCTTTATTGTGGCCTTTGTTTAGAGTTGCCTCATCAACGCAGGTGTGGACCTGACATTCGTAGCACAAGAGCGGCTAGGAAAATCGTTGAAATCTTCTCGACATCCTGCCGTGTATAAGCCTTATAGAACAACATCCCCATGAATACAGGCCCTGACAATTGCAAATTCTGCAGTGCTATGGCCTAACTGTCTTATTGCTGATCAGCCTTGAGAAGTTCCAAATGCAGTGCCTGCTGGTGGAGGAAGACCCCCTTACAAAGTTTTGCTGTTTCGACTGCCACGACCATCCCTGCTTTTTAAGTTGCATGTCCGGCCCGTGACCTTAAGCGCTCGCTCAGCTCTGTCGACGAACGGCAGCGGTGACCGAAAGACTTGGATGGACGCTGCCATCAAGGCAGCAGCAGATAGAGAAGTAGCAGTAGAAGTAGACATAAGAAGAAGTAGCAGCAGCAGTTGCAGTTACAGTGGCAGTCGCACTCGTAGTAGCATTAGCAGTATTGGCGTCGTCATCGTCGGACGAATGGTTGTACCAGCAACAGGAACAGCCATAGTAGCAGAAGCAGTAGCAGGAGGAGCAGTAGTAGCAGCGGTCGTCGTTGCAGTCATCGTCGTCGTGTAGTGGCAGTAGCAGCAGCAGTAGGAGCCGATGATGACATCCTGTAGCGAAAAGGTACAAGAGGTACATGGACCTGTTTCCCAGACTCATACCTTATGACGACCAATTATCACCTGGCTCCAGCATAGAAGAATTCCCAGCTTTGTTACTCGTTGTCTGCCTGAATCAAGCATCATCCTAGCGTTGAGAGAGCATTGAGTGTGCTTTCAAACCTCATGTCAAAATCCTGGTTACAGGGACTGCCGGACGGTTAACAGGGAACTGCGAAGTTCAGACACGTCAGCGATATAATTCTCGTGTAGTGCAAGTGCGTTTTGCAGTCTCCCGTTCATCTCGAGAGTGGCTGGAGGAGAAGATTTGGATCCCCGGGCCGGGCGCACACGCCACCGAGCGAAGCTTCTACAGCTCAGACGCTTATTTATCCAATGATGTGCTGGGAGCCGTCATGCGACGTATTTCGGGAATTTGTGAAGGAGTATGCTGGTGCCTGAATGTACACCGAGCTGCCAAAAACCGGGAGCGGCTTCTTGAGGCACTCGGGCACTTTGGGGATGGCCCCCCTGCTTTTTGGAGTTGCCGTTTAGGTTTCGGAACCAGCGCTGCCGATGGCCAAGCGTGAAATTGGGGAAATGCAGTTTAGTAGGAGTTCCTCCCTGCCATCTATGCCACTCGAACCCTGAAAAATAGCAGGGCAGTCGACCGAAGAGGTGGAGGTTCTTCCCTTGAAATGGCTAGGGATTGGCCAGCAACTACTTATCGGCTGCCTACTCCTCCGATGCAAGGCGGCTCATGAACTCTCCACAGTGGAAGGCTCTAAGATAAATGGCCAAGGTCAATTTGAGCAAAATACCCGCATGGTCAAAACTAAAATTGACAGGCTGTATTTCAGCTAAGGACAACCACGAGATGGATGCCAAGAGGTGCGTGGAGGACCTGCATGGGCGCATGGAAGTAGCAGTTTTTGGAAGCTCGCACTCGGAAGTGTGTTCTTGCGCGGTCCTTGGTAGTGTGGCCCTGCTATACTCTGCTTTGTTGACATCTGCAAATCTGGCTGTTACAACAAAACCGTTGGGGTTCTCGTGGATCTAGGTGAGCAGCGGCCGGTAGGTGTGTCAAGCTGCAATCGTACCAAGATCAGTAAATCAAGCCTATTCCGCCGAGCCCTAACCGCATCACCATGTTCTAAGCGACCCAACATAGCCATCCGACGAAGCGGTTCCCTTACCGGGCCACGACCGGTTATGGCAGCGCTGGGCTTCAGGACGCAAGGCCCGAGTACTCCTTCAGCCGAGCCGTCTGGGAGCCGGCTTTGACGCAGGTTGGACCGAGTGATGTGGGGCGATTTTGGGGGAGTTCTGGTTTCTTTTTCTAGGCTGTCCTTGATTATTGAGATGGATGTGCTAAGTTTCAGGCACCGAGGCAGCTGGTAGTAGTTGCGGTATGACACCCCTGAAGCAGCATAGTGCATTTGCAGACTGCATGAGCAATACGACCAGATGCTTTTGCACAAGAAATCCTGAACGAATGCCTTTCGAAGTCTTTTCGCATTTCTAAGGTCACTACAAAAATTGGATACAAATAAATCTAGAGGCCAAATGAGCCAAGATGAACACTTCAAGCAGATGCCTAGTGTCAGCTGCTCATGGGGTTTCTCTTCCAGCTTCCTGCTGCAGGAAGAAGCTAAGCCAAAAAGGAATTCCTTCCGCTCCTTGGGTTGCATTTGGCTCTTTCCCGAGCTGTTGCCTGCTGATAGGCTGGCGCTGAAGTTTCACAAGCAAGGCGATCCTACCTGCAGCCTTCACGTTACCCTGTGAGCAGCAGCACCCGAAGCGCCAGAAACCTTATTAGATCCTGAACCTTGACTATGTCTGAGGCTATCCCAAGTTCGACCCCTGGTTCAACCCGGGTCCAGGCGCTTGCTGAGGGCTTAAAAACTGTCATAGGGGCTGATGGCCTTGGTTGATCCATGGTATTGTCTGACGAACAGTTCAGCTACAACCATGGTATTGAAGAATGGGACGCCCTGGCCTAGTAAGCCTCACGCTGCGCAACAGTTGCTGTGACCTGACGAAAAGTCAAGGGATTTTTTGCCAGGGAAGCAGAAAAACAATGGGTGAAATGCAGGAGCCCATACGCAGTACACCATCTTTGACAGCAGCACCGGCAGCGATGCCAGGCCTTTCTGGGAGAAGCTTGTAGTTGCAAAAGGGCTTGGCAAGTCTAATGGTTTGAAAGCAGGTCGGGCTCATGATGCTCGTGAACCGCCCAGGGCTTGGTTATGCTTGTGGACCCGCCCGTGCGCAAACCTGTGATGTCCCAACGGCGAAGCGCTTCAGACCAATTTGTGGAGAGACTGCCGTCCGTGGCATCCAGGTCTTGAGTTGTCAAGAGAAGGTCTGGGTCATTGGTGAAGAGGGAGGTTGGCCTTTCTACGTTGAACATCCCTGTTCGTTGTTCAAGGAGGCTGCAATCACTTCCTAGGGGCGGTTTCCAGTGTAAAGTCCCTGCACCCCACTAGAATCTAGAAACGAGGATGTGAACAGAGAATGAGAGAGAAGCCTTGGGCTTCCTCTCACCTTGCGCTCTCCTCAGGCTGCAGCAGCTCCTGAGCAGCGTTGGCTCGGGCAGCTATTGGTGACAGAAGCAAGTGTCCTACATCTTATACGATTGTCATGTACATGAAACGATACAGCGTTTGGGCGTAGGAACGCTCCATGCAACGGCGTCAGAAATTGATGTGTTTACCTTATCAAGGGTAAAGCGTTCTACAAGGCTTCTGTCAGGCAGCATTATCACGCGATTGGAAACCCAAGAAGTAGGCCAAAACCAACACAAACAAAGGGCAGACATATCAGTCATTAGGAGCAACGGTTGTTACATTACCATTACCGGCATGAATGAAATAGCTGCATAGTTCTGGAATGGCAGGATGCCTCAAGGGCAAGGCCCTCGCTTCAATCAGAATCAAAACCTCAGCAAAAAGGGGGCCGTGAGGGCTTGAAGTTTAGTGGTGTTGAGGGGTTCATGGCAAAGGGTTTAGGCTTCCCGTCCAGAACTGTGCGCGCCGCTATCTACTTCCTAAATGCCCTCTATTCTGAGGTTTTGAAAATGGTTCCACTTGACGCCTAGCAGCGCATCAGTTCCTCAGTGACCTGATGCGTCCTATTTCTCTTAGGGCTCTGTTGCGGACAGGGCCAGGCCTTGTAGTCGAGATGCTATGCTAGATCTTGTAGTCATCGCAGCATTCATCAGTCATCGAGCTGAGCGTAGGAGCGGCAGAATGCGCAAGTAATAACAACTGTCGCGCCATGTTCTAGTCAGACCAGCAGTGACGCCCCCCATCAGTCGTAAGAGTCGTAAGGAACATACACAGCTGACAAGTCTCACCTACGTTTCCATGCGCTCGGTCGAAGGCCGCGCACGCGTCCAGGCATGTCTGGCTAATGCCAGGACAAACCTAAGTGAAATCCTGCAGGGTGTCGCGGGTGTGGTTGCTGCGGCTTTTGTTTGGTGCGGTACCTTCAGCATGCTTGAGTGCTAGCACAGGTAGACTTGTGGCGAAGGCACATGTACAGCTCGGCTCACCCTTTCAGATCGAGAGCGTAGGTCCCACCAGCCATGGCCGGCTACGATCCGCCGCCTGAGGCGTGCTCAGCGAGCACAGTTGGCAGAAGTAGATGCAGCGCTTGCGCTATCTGAAACCTGCAAGGTAGGTTCATTGAAAGAAGACCTTAATACTCCAAGGAAGCAACCATACTGAGCACAGTGAGTGGCTCGTACCCAAATGCAACTCCTCCAGCAGTTCCGGACCCAACGTGGGAGGCCGTTGATGTGGCTGTGCTCGAGGGCTTACGAACTCTTCGCGTGAGGCGGCTCTCCAAACAAAAGGACACTGCCAAGTCTTCTCCAGAAGGGATAGAGCTACCACCTACATAAGCCCCAGTCCCTTCGGAAAGGGCAGCGTTTTGTTTGTTTTTCTGGTTAATCGCTTTAGAGATCCATGGCCGCCATGCGGCGTCTTTGTACTATTTACACGCTTTCAGGGGTAAAAATGGGGAGAACCTGTGGAGCAGATGCGGCATGAGCGCTCGGATGCCGAGGCGGAGGCCCCTGGCCACCCCGAAACCTGGTGAGGTGCAGCTGCAGATCAACTGCGCTCCTGGGCTAAATTGTTAGACAGGGATCCCTTTTTTGGGACATTGCGCGGATGATTAAAGGATGGGGGCACGCACGCTATGGGACTACCCTTACACTGCAACCGAGCCTCCTGTGGGTGAGGTCCGAAGCATCCGTCCCATGCTCGAAAGCCGAGCCGTCCCCACTGAGCATGCAAGCAAGACATTCGCAGCAATGGCCATGAGCGTGGCACACCCCTTCAACCCGAATCCCCCCCAATTTTCACATGCTTCCTTTTGTGCAAGTCAGGTAGGCATCTGTGGCTCCGACATGGCCTACTGGTCTAAGGGTGTCGCTGGCAACATGGCTCGAAGTTCTTAGTAGTTCTCAGGGTGAGACGGGTATGCCAGACCAGCTGGGCATTCATAGTGAGACAGAAAGGATATAGATAGAAACAAGGCATGCCATCACGACACGGAAAGAGCACACAAAGAAGAATCCTGGTATCTGAGCGTGTTGACAACAGCACGACACATGCACAAGTGCGAAGCCAAGTATGCATCGCTCCTGCTGGCCTATCTCAGTTTCAGAGGCTCAGGGCTGCAACAAAACTCGGAGTGCCAAATTCAGGATACAACGAAAATAGGGATTACCTTGTGCAGCGTTGCAAACAGTCACTTTTTCTTCCCGACCAACGCGCGCACAGCTGGCTACCATAATATTGGTAGCTATGCTATGTTTTGTCTAGTAGTGATGAAGCTGTGCAAAAAACAGTTCAGCAAAGCTTTGGTTCCTAAACGTCTTGAATGCAGCAAACTCTGAACCTTCAAGCCCTCAACGCCCAGACTCAGAGGGTATAGTCCTTGGGAGCCTAAAATCCAAAGTTACACTTGAGAGCAGCAGATGTTCTCAAGGGGGCTTCGTGCCGCTGGACTTCTCTGAGGAGGGCCTCCAGCAAGGCCACCGGGCGAAGTCTGATAGCTAACAGCTACTTGCAGTCGTAACTCTGTCCACATCTTCGGACGAGGTACAGGGATCATCAGTGCGTTTTTGACAAGAAGTCCATCTGGGACACAGAAAGATCCAGAGTAGCCATGTCAAAGTTCATACATCTTCTGCTGGGTCCTCGTGGAATCGCTGCAAGGCTACTGCGGGCAGATGGGGCATGAGTGCTCTGGCACTGTTCGCGCTCTAGGTTCAGATGCCACTGCGCTTAAGTGATTATACCGAGAAGGTTTTTTTTGCTGATTCACTTTGCTTCTTGAAAGGTCCAAAGGGCTGGCTGCGTGGGAAGCTTTTTCAGGCTCACACGGCCCTGCAGGTCCCAGGTGCCCTAGAAGCCCAACTTTCAGAAATGTATAGCCAGGATATACTTCTCCCATGATGTTCATGCTGGTTCACAGCATAATGCAGGATGACTGTAATGATTGTCAGTGCCCTTCACGTTGCTGGAAGCTTTATTATGCACTTTCCTACAAGTAGTTCTAACTGAAGAAGATGAGAACCCTCCGCTCAACTGAAACCCTGCAAGCAAGGTATATTTTCGCTGATGTAATCTTTGCAAAAATCTTGTGTGCTCGCCCTGAAATGTAGCTCCAGTGTTGCCCTGCCCGGTCCCTGTATGATCTCAATTGACAGCTCAGGTTACAAACCTGAAAGTTGGCGACCGCGTGGCGCTGGAGCCCGGAGTGCCGTGCCACCTCGCCAAAGTTGAAAGGCTTAGGAGTCAAGGAGGTTCCTCTACGTCTGAGTTGTTAGATAGTCTTGAACTTTTCATGTGCCAACGCCAGATAAGACAAACGATAGTCTTAAGCACATCGCAATGCAGTTCTTCTGCGAGTAAGGAATATGGAATACAAAAGGGTGGCACGGAGCGCAGCTAAGAGAAGTACGCCCCAGATGAAACTAGGGTTGTTTTTGTGATTGCAGGAACATAGTTGCCGGGGCTTCACGTTTTGTTGGGTCGCTAAAGGGTGAAGATTCAGAAAATCATGCTCAAGTGAGCTCTAGCGTGCAGAGGCCACCGTGACAGTCTGGATTCATGGATTTACCGTCCGGATTGAGCCTGCGCAGGTTGTTGGTATGCGATTGGTTGTCAGAAATTGCCTCAGAAGTTCAGGCGACCCATGCAGGTCTCGACATGGAGAATCCCTAGGGCAGTGCTTCATCTTTGCCTCTGATGCTATGCCGTTTGGCTTGATGTATGTCATTGTGGCATGACTCCTACTGACTACTACATTCTTTTCGCCAAGCAAGTTCAGGCTCTGACTGCAAAATTTGCCGTGCTGGCCGCTACAACCTGTGCACCTCGCCAGTGGATTCAGGGTTCAGGGTTCCTTTTCCTAGCTGAGAGTTTCAGACGTGCGCAAGTATGGGCGTGGAGGAGGTATGCTGACAATTCCTGAAAGTTTTCGGCTCGCCAAGAAAGGGGGGGGAGCATTGTAGTTTTTACCCGTCCAGCGCAACACTGAGAAGGGAAAAGCCTTGTCAGCTTTGAGCTCTTGTTCAGACAAATCAATCCCATTACCGGGGCCGCGGATGACAACCTCAGCAGTCAAGGCTAATCATTCACGGGGCACAGCAATGTGAAGAATGATGACGGGTTTCCTTATTCTTCGCTGGTTCTTGCCACTAGTGATGTTAACCTTTACATACTGAAGTTATTGCAACAGGTCTGATTATTCGGATTGCAGGGGCGGACTTTGCCTCTAGGTCCCAAGATGCGCTTCATCGGCTCTGCGGTCAACCGCGCCACATGGCTGATGCAAGGTTGTAGGCGGCCTGTGCAGAGCTGGCACAGAAATTGAACTGTTTCAAGGGAAATTCATAACTTCATGCAATGGCCTTTGGGAGACAGCATTGGTGGTGAGTCTGTCGATGAGCTTGTGCAGCGCCTTCTCATGCTGAGGTCCTTCTTATGCCTCGCAGTCATGGTTGGGGAGTTGAGTTGTGAGGGTACTTGCCAGTGCTGAATTCTTGGAGGGCTGCACAATTGAAGCCTAAACTTGATGTTGTCAATGGTCAAATGGTTGTTGCGTTCTATCCTGAGAGTTGGCTTCGGCAAATCTGGAGAATGAGCCAGTAGTGCTCACCAACGGGATGCTTCGGCCAGAGAGCTGGCGCCTGAACAAGTCCAGCAGCAAAAGGTTGAAGGTTCAAGACTCAGGCTCGATGGCTGACGTGAGATCACATGAGCTCAAAGCTACAGACTTGAGCGTAGAGGGTTTCTTTTTGAGTCCGTTCCATAAGCCATGAAGCGCCACAAAACTGGGCTCCCGACCCTAGACCCTGACCTGTGGCTGAGGTGCCCGGCGCAATGTGCAGAAGATTCAACCACAAGGCTTGTGGGAAGGGCGCCGTATCGTTCCTATAGGTGAGCGCTACAAAATCGCATGTAGTGTTGAGCTATCATAGTCTTATGACGGCGTTTCGCATGCCCCCGGCAAACTTCTGAGCCTTGCTATGGCCTGCCTGAATACAGCTTTGTTGTGGGCAGGTGCCAAACGCACTCTGAACGCCCGCCAAACAAGTATGTCGATCTTCTGGCACGTCTATTCAAGCATGGAATATGTGGATCTAAATTTGCCACATCTCCTTCTGGCAGGCTTCCTACTGCTACAAGCTGCCTGAAAATGTCAGTCTCCAGGAGGGTGCCATGCTGCCGCCCCAGAAACCGGAGGTAAACACGTCAGAGCTGCACACCGCAATAGGGTGGATCATGTTGGATCCTTGGGGCGAGGACATGTGCAGGAATCGGCTTTGGGAGTTATCTAGGATTTGCATATTCGGCGCGACAATGCTAGCCTATGTGCTTTCAAAAACACCTCGGCCTGCCACAGAAAACTGGACATTTGGCTGCAAGGCTGGAGCCGCTCTGCGTGTCCTTGCAGGCGGTCACCCGCGCCAAGGCCCCGCGACAAACATCAATGTCACTTCGGGCCGCAATGTCGTAATGTGTGTGCGGGCTTATGCCCCCATTGGGTAGGTGGGCCCTGGCCAGCATGTTTTCGTCAGCGGCGCCGGACCCATAGGGCTGATGACAGCCATGTGCGCCAAGGAGCTGAGAAGCGTGGTTTGTTTGATGGTGCGCTTAGGTTTAGAGTCGTTGTCGAGGGACGGGGAGCATTCATGAGGTACATGGGGATCAGCATGGGATTTCCTACAGTTGGGTGGCTTTTTTTGGCAGGGGCTGAGGGTGAGCTTCTCTGTGTGTGTGTGTGTGTGTGTCTGTTTTGTGTTAAGGTACTCTTACCTCCATTGGTCGCAGCTTATGTAGGAACCGAAGACCTTGCGGTCGTGGCAACCGCCCGGCCCCAACCTTCAAGTTGCAAGCCCTAAATGAAACAGCGGATCCTTGGCGCGTACCAGTGGAAAGACTGCTATTCTGATTCCTTCAAAAGCTTCTTATCCTCGCAGAAAAACCAGAACGCTCAAGCTGCCAAACCAACCCTACTGGCGAGGCCGCAGGAGCCGCCACCGTCACCATCACCGATATGGTGGAGCCCCTCAATTGCCCATTGATAAAGACAGATGCGAGTATGGTATGAGAAGCCTCCCTGCAGAACGTGCTGAGAAGTGCATTCGGACTCGTTTCTCGGCAGGTTGTGCGCTTGTCCTTGAAAATAACTTTCATTCACGGTCGCCAAGTCCAATGCTTGCAAGCTGCAACCTCGTAGATTACTAGAGTTGCTCGCAGTCTCTTTCAGTCCGAGCCGGAATTCTTGGGACTTGGCAGCCTAGGTCGAAGTTGACGGTGGCCAAAGAGATCGGCATCTCGGTTGCATGCTGCGAGGTGCATACCTTGTCAGTTTTGAAGCTTCCCTCGGGGTAGACAGGGTGTTGACATTCTGATCTAGCAAAAATGTTCTCCTCACACCTTGATTTCAAGACCGCAGAGACGTAGTAGACCCCACAGCTTGACAGCCTGGAGCCCTGGGCTGCATTCGGCGAGATTATGGCAAAGACTGGCTCCGCCGGGCTGCGCGTCATCTGAAAAAACTGAAGAAGAATACAAAGATATGAAAGGGAACAACTCATCTGGGTCTCTGGCAGTGATTGGGATTGCAGTGGCATTTTTTGGACGGCGTGTTGACAAAGCGGAATGGTGGACAAATCAAGGTGCAGATTTCACGCTCAAGGCAGACATGCCCGAGCTGTGCTCGGAGCTGGAGACGCTCAGGCAGATGTTTGTGTTTAGTCGCACAGGTTTTGACTGACTGATGTAGGGTCTTTGACATCCTGTTTGTCTTATGTTAGGCATGGCATCACGTTCCTAGAGATGCAGCCATATCGGGTCCAGGATGCTGTGACTTAGTCAGGCGTTTTGTGTCTCTACCTTTTCAGTTATGCTGGTGCTCCTTCTGCATTGGTACATCCCTCCTGGGGCTATGGCAAAATTGCGCCAAGAAATACCAAGAGAATGAGCTCAAGGCTAGCTGTCCGGCGCTGTTGGAACTGTCGTTGGCCTAGAAACATCCCATGGCTGCTTCCTGTCAAGCTGATAAATGCAGGGCCTTTCAGGGTTTCTATGAACCCCTGCTCACACGATCATTGTGCAGTTGCCGCTCGTGAGGACTGCTTGCTCGTAGGGACACCTTGGTGACACAGTGCATTTCAGAAGAAACCCCAAATTTGAGCACAAGGCGGTTGGAAGAATGTTTGACATAGATAGCTCAAGCGCTACCTGCCACGCGGTAAGGAAATGCACCGGCGATAAATTTGATGTCTGCTTCGAATGCTGCGGCGTTGCAGCAGCCCTGCTCCTCGGTTCAGGCTTTCCCCCGGGCCCAACACAAAATTCGTGTTGATGTCTCTTACGCTTACAGTTCGAAGCTTTTCGTTTGTAGTCTGATGGGGCCTTAAGTTTAGAATTTGCATTTTTGCTGGTCTCCTTGCGTTTTGGGAGGATTTTGCCGTTTTTTTTTTGTGAAGAGGGTAAGCAGCACACCAGGAACACATGTATTCAAGCAGCGATGCCTGGCGGCATTGTCTGTGTTGTCGCCAACATGGCGCCAACGGTTCCCGTCGACCTGCAGCTGGCATGCCGGCGCGAGATTGACCTCATTGGGGTCTACAGATACTGCAATCTGTATCCGCGAGCCCTGGCTCTTGTGGCAAGTGGCAAGATTAACCTCAAGGCACTGATCTCGAAGACATACATTCTCGAAGAGGCACAGTCTGCCTTTGAGCACTTTGCCTCTGGAGAGCCGATCAAGGTTCTGATCCAGCCAAACCCGCCAGAATAAGAACTGCGTTAAACTTTTGGTTGCGCGTTCTCAGCGCCACGATCCAGCACGCCACCCCGGCAGCAAGCTCAGTGCATCCGCCCAGGCGCTTGCAGCAAAAGGTGATGATGTGCCTTCAGGATTTGGGTTCCTGCTAGTATTGCCTTCTCGAAACTAGAGCCACAGTTTCTAGGTTCTGCTTGCGTGAGGTTCAGCTATTCAAGGCGTTTCAGGTGATGCCAGGCAAGAGGTATCAACCAACAAAGCAAGCCCAGCTGAGCTATGATACCTGCAGGCTAAGCTAACAGGTGCAGTTTGCCATTAGCTTATGCCGAGCTGTTTGGAGTATGTAGCATATGGGATGTACCACCAAGCTCGTAGCTTTGTCTGTGAACCCTTCATCCCTTCCCGGGGCTGTTGATTCGGGACAGCAACATCCCACATTTTTTGGTTCATTCCAGCTTCACAGTGCTACCGCTACTTACTTTTGCGCACAAACGTGTCGATGCTACGTAGCCAGCCTTACCTTGATTGATTCATTCATTGCTGTTCAGTGCCCAACTAACATACTTCCCACAGCGACAAGGTGCAGTAGTGTTGGCCAAGCTATGATTCCTGTTGACTTGCCGTAGTGCTGGGGATCAAGGGGTGTGGGCGCATGGAAATGATTTACGGAGCCCCGACAATCAGAAACCCTGTAACCCCAAACGTGTAACCCCAGACCCTCAAGAATCAAGGGCTCTGAACGAGGTAGGGATCGGCCTCAAGACGCACGATCTTCAACGGGTGTCCGCTGTTTGTGCTAGTAATTAAGTCAAGCGCATGTAGAACAGCAATTCTATATTCAGCCCAGTTTTTTTAAGAAGACTCACCCCAGTCCTGGGTGCGCAGCCAATCCTCCTGGGCCTTCCGGGGCCTATGGCGCTTCTGGCCTCCTGGCACCGTGAGCGTGACGTCATCGCTGAATGCTTTGTCATAGGCTCCCCGCAACTTGGCGGCCATGTCTCCGATTTTGCACCCGTGAGCTTTCCAAGAGGCAGAAGGGATTCTCTGTGATTTTGAGCTGTTACTCTCAACGCCGAACTCCAGTAATCTCCTTATTCTCATTCATCCCACCTGCACGCGTAGTATTGAGGGTCCGCTGCAACATGCCATAGACTTCTGCTTTGGGGTATGCATTCAAGCCGAGCTAAGAACATGAAGTAATCAACCTGCACCCCTCGAGGTCACCATGCCACTACAATCAAGCCAGTATTTGTGTGACTCCCGCGGCTTGATCTTTTGCGGTTGGAGGCTTCCACGGGACCGTAACAGGTTTGTTCGGAAGGACTGATGGGTACATGCTAGCTTTCCAGCAAGGAACGTGGGGCCGGGCACCTATGATCCACGCTTGCCACCTCCGAAGACCTGCACCTTTGGGGTTGGCGGCAGGCCAGCGCCAGCCACCCCTGTTGCGATCGCTGCCAATGGTTTAACTGAAATTATCACAGTGCTACCATGATTCATGACTGCCCGGAAGAGGGACATGTAGCAGAGCCGCGCCCTGCAACAAGTAGCCATAAGTAGCTGCAAGCAGCCCTTAAATTCCAGTATCCTCAGCACTGGGCTGGGAACCAGTTCTTCCAGTCTCTGAGTTTGGTCTCACCAGAGCTCCTTGGACTTCGCAAAGCCCCGGAGGCCGAGCCTCAGCCGCGACTCCCCCGATCTGCCAGGCCATGCTCTAAGTGGATCATGTATTTTCGCTCGAAGGGTTTGCGGTCTTTTTTATTGTAGGCTTCTAATTGTTTTGTAGGGCCTTCTTAGCCGGAGTGGAGAGCTTTTCTTGTTGTAGATTTGCATATGGTGTTGTGGGGTTTCAAGGTCCTTGCAACATGTAAAACGGGTTTGCAAGCATCGTGGTACTTTTTAGGTACGTATGATGGGCAGAATTCTAGGGACGAATAGCAACAGAGGGGGCTATATCGGTTATGAGGCGGTTTGCACAACCGTCCTCCCACCCAATTTTGTTTACTGCTTGGGGAAGGGCTCTACGAATTGAGAATAATAACTATGGAGGATATGTTCAAGGATATCCGCCTTCAATTTCACAGGCTTCTGCTATCCCTTGTCACAAAAGATGGAACGTCAATATATCCCGCGCCCTCATTGAGATCTCCCCAGACCTTCGACGCAGATTCCTTATAGTACTTGCTGCTGAAGAAATCACGGAATCTGGAAAAGGTTCTCTCGTAGGCTGCTGTCCTGTCAAAAGGGCATTTACAGGTTCCATGTTGGTTAAGGCATGTTGAGACCAGGGTGCTGAGCGGTTCTTGTGCCGTGGACTTGCCAAGTAGTTGGAGCTGACACAGGTCCCGGGCAGTACGCCGTACGGCGGCTGGCCACAGATGCAATTCCAGATCGGCCAACGCAGTCGCTCACAGCGACCCGGCTTTCATTATTGAGCTTTCTTCCTGCAGGGCCGTTAACTGTTAAAAAGCCCGCTATGTACCATGGAGGCCAGCCGCAGCGCCTTTCGCTCCAGCACCTCGCGCTGCGACCCGGAGAACTTCAGAGAGCCGACCTTCGTGCCTGGCTGGGGCCCTGGCTGTTCCGAGTTGAGCTGTCCTCGCTTCGCCGAAAACTAGCTCCCCCAAAATGCTCATCCCTTCCCCACTCTTCGCCTGCAAGGCTCGAACTGGTTCGTGGCCTCCAGCATTCTGGATAATCCTGGCCCCGGGCAGCCAGATCTGCGGGATCCCTTGGACCTGAGGCCCGACACAGGCTCGTCTTCCAGAGCATGGTGGAGGATGTGACTGAAGATCTTACGCCCCCCAGGGTCAGAGTTTGAGAGTCTTAGGTTGTACCGGTACACGGCTTCACGGAGCTGTTTGGGCTAGAGTTTGTTGTGTGCGCACTCTTGAAGAGCGGCTGGATTACCCACAGAATCCCCACAAAGCCCACGCTGTCTTTGCAGGCGGTGTCTACGAGCGCAGCCGACCTGGGAAGCTGGATTGGGGCGCGGACCGAGCAGTGCAGGCACCAGGGCATAGGCTTTAGGTTGCCCAGGCTTGGCGTGGGCTCAACCCGCATTGGCCGGTTCTTATGGAGAGTCGAGAGTGCCAGATGGTTTCTTCCAATGCCAATAGGTTGTTGGTGGCCCTACGCACTTTTGTCTGGAGCCTGCAGTGCTTGGAAAAGTTGTTCGCGTTCGTAGCACTTACTCTCAGACGCTGTTCGAGCTTTCTTGAGGGGCTTGGCTGACTGAGCAAATGATTGCAATGTTGTTTGCCACGCAGCGCTGACCTCCTCGGGCGCGTGCTCTTGCACTCCTTGTGACAGTGCCCACATGTGCCCACGAGGGCAGGACTTCTGTCTGGCCAACTGTCCAGTGTATATAGACAACAGGATTAAAGCTTTCACCAAGAGATCTTCCATCCAGTCCATGACATAACAGAATTGTTTGTGAACAATCCGCAGCCGGCCTTTGCCTGACAAGAGCCCAGGCAATGAAGGAGGGAATTCGGCTACACACTCAGCCGCACCCCTAGCCTGCCGTGTTCGATCAAAGCTTCTGGTCCAGCATGGGCTGCATGATGCTGCGGTTGTTGCTTCTCCAGTGCCCGGGCCTTGCTTGTGCAGTTTTCGCTTAGGAAATATTGAAATTCCACACTAGCGTTGGATGCTCGTGCCTAGGACGGAGCCTGCGATCAAGCCGCTCCGTGTTCCTTGGCTACTGGTGCAATCAGGGCCAGGCTACCGCAAGGGACGCAATCAGGGAACTTGCAATGCCGTCGTTGATTCCTGGCTTCGTGTGAGTCAGTTGCGATCCTCCATTTTGTAGGAAGATAGAACAAGGCACCCCCAATTCTGGATCCTAAAGCGTGCAGAAGCCCTTCAGTACGTGGAATCCTTGTGTCGCCCCTTGGCGACCCAGAATCCGTGCATCATGCTCAAGCTCTCCGCCTCTTGCCCAAGACCTCCGCACCGAGGGTCGATCTGACTGGAACTTCACTGGCGAGCCTGGGGACACGCCGGACCCGTATAGCCACTTTGCGCGCAAAAGCTTCAGAGATTTTGATGCATGTCTTAGGCAGTGTGCACCGGCGCCCACAGTACAACATCACATTGATGACCGCAAGGGGGGCAGTCTTCATGCTAGGCGCTAGGACTGTGTTGGTGCCGGGTTGTCAAGGGAGTTGAGGGCGAAGCGGTTGGCTCATGTTGGCCTCTTCACTGTCGAGTTGCCTGGCCGAAGTCAAAGAAACAAGCCGTGTGGAATAGGCTCATGGTGCGCATGGGCTGCAGCTTTGCGCATTTCCCTAAGCTTCTGTCTCCAGCATCTGGATCTGTTGGCCTGTGCTCCCATGAAGGTCCTGACACCACATGGGTCCGCTCCTCTGGCCCCAACAATTAGCCTCCTCAGCCGTTACTTGCGCAGACTCTTGGCATGGCGAGGCATGCAGAGCCTGGAGATCGGCCGTGGCAAGCGTGAGGCGCAGGGTCACAAAAGATGTTGGTAATCAGGGCTTTCCTTGCTTTTCTGCAGTGCAGCTTTTCTTTACTCGTAGAGTGCCTGGTTGCGAGAAAAACCCACATCATCTTGACCGAAGTGAGAGTCTGTTTGCGCTCGCTCGCTCGCTCGCTCTCTCTCTCTCTCTCTCTCGTTCTCTCTGTCTTTCTCTTTTTTCCCACCCCCTCAGAATGATACAATACAACCCTTCAGTTCAAGAATACCCGACACGATCAAGCATCCTGAGCGTTGTCCAGGTCCACTTCGCCGCAGCCTCGGAGCGCAAGGCCACCTGGGGTGCCCTGGCCAATTTTAATGTCCTTCAAGAAATACGAACTTTCAGAAGATCAGGGAGGAACGCAGTGTTGTTGTCAGAAGCACGTGTGGAAGGTTGCCTAAAGACCAGAGCCATCGTGCCGGCGCCCACAAGCAAGACATAAACCAACTGACGGATCTTAGAACCTTGACACCCTCACCCTTGTACTGACTCAGCCCCCTTAAGCCAACAGCGAGCCCAGGGAATCCGCATTTGAAGAACAATCCGGGCCCTGGGACCTACGAGCACGAGCCGGTGAAGGTGGATTTGCCACTGCGCCTTCCGGGAGGCCTTTCGGGGCACTGCCAAAAGAGCGGGCTCTTTTCCCCTCGGTATTCCCTGAAACGCCACTTACTCGTAGCTGCTCAGTACACCCTGGGACCTTTCTTTGAGAAGTCTTCGATAACCCCCAGAAAATTGCCCGACAATGCTATTTCTACAGTTTCGAGAGGATAGTCGCCAAAGTACCTTGGTTTCCACTTGTGTATCTTTGTATTGTATGCCTGAGCGCGCGCACCCATTTCCACAACATTGATACTATGTGTATTGTACTTTATGCTTGCATGCGTTTTGCACAAATTTGGGTGTGTGGCTAATAATATATATGGAGGCTTCCCAAAATTATCAGTACCTCGTTCGGGGTCCGTAGAATATTGACCATAGGGCCATAGGATTTGGGGGTCTTTCACTATATTGGGGCCCTCCTATCTTGGGAGACGACCATGTCTATGTACATCTAGTCCTTAACATATTCCCTAAGTAGCCCATGTGGTTCCCTAAGCAGTAGCCCATGTGGATTACTTGTACGGGGAAACCCTAAACCCTAAATCCAGGTCCATAATTACCATTTATATGCAAACCTTTTATACCCTAAACCACCCTGAACCCCGTAACCCCAATACGCCCCCCCCCCGCCCCCCCGCCCCAACCCGAAAACCCTAAAACCTTAACCCTAAAACCCTGAAATTGCCCTTGCTGCTGCCAAGCTCTGCCAATGGCCAGGCACCGGCGGGGGCGGCCCGCCCATGGAGCCGCCAGGATTCGGCTCTGACGTGCCGAAGCCTGGACCCAAAAACTTACGAATGGGGGGGTGATGTGGGGGTTATTATAACAGGGTATATATTGGGGTTAATAGGTAATAAGGGAAGATATGTATATGGGGATAAAGGAAGAAGGGAATATATGTATATGGGGATTATGTAGGGGCTATACAAGGATTATGTCCCTTTGTTCCCTACGAAGAACCCGCAAGAAAAAAACCTTCGAAGACCCGAAGACGAGTTCGATGAGACATCCGAAGACCCGAAGACCCCTAAGTTCGATGGATGTAGCTGTAGGACATCTGTAGGACATGGGAAGGATGGTGTGAATGGAGAGCGCTGTTGGGGTTTTCAGGGAAGTTTTGGACTATTGTCATGTTCAAAGGGTTCAGGGCTTCGAGACTTGTAGCGTCTGCCACAAGGTGGCGAGCAGGTCCTCGGTTTTTAGTGTTGAGGTGGTGAGGTTTCAAATATGTATGTGTGTGTGTGTGTGTGTGCGTGTGTGTGTCTTTTCACTCTGATTTTCCACGAGGGAGGGCTCAGATACTAACTGATGACTGCTTGGGCCTCTGCGCCTGGCGTGTGGGATGTGTAAGCAAATAGTGCGCGCCTCTCAGGTTCGCGGATTGATGCCACCATTCTTGCAATCTTAGGGTTCTAAGGGTCTCGTGCTAGCGTGATGCAAATCCAGCCTGAAAAAGAGGCCAGCAGGGCGACAAACGAGCTCCCCACACACTTCCTGCGTGCTTGCGCAAAATGAGTGGTCAGGACACATACGAAAATGTGTTTTTCGCGCTGGGAAGCCCCTTTGCATGCTGCATGTATCCAACCTGGGCTGTCGCTGACTGATTGAGCTGATAGATGGAGCCCAAGTCTCTGAGGTTTGTGAGCTTACCGGGCAGGCTACTGTACACCAAAGCAGGCGCAGCAATTGCAAAGGCAGCATGTGAGCATGCTAGTATGTAGTATGTAGCAATTGGATTTTCCTCAGGTTCCATCTTTCAGGCTGCCAGATTCCTCGATGCTGCCACCCATCGCGTGACTCCACGGCTAGAAGAAAAAGCTCGTCTTTGGCGAAATCGGCGACAAATTCCAGCGTGACTGTCGCCTGCTTGGTGACGGAGAAGCTCGTCTGTTCCGAAATTGGTGACAGATTGAACAAACAACTTCCACAGGGCATCCGGCAAGGCCGCGAACTTGCCCAGAGATTGGGATGCCCTGTGGAAGTTTTTGCTCAATCTGTCACCAATTTCGCCAAAGACCAGCTTCTTCCTCACCAAGCAGGCGACAGTCACGCTGGGCAAAGGACTCAGGGTAATGAAAGAAAAAATGGTCAGAAAACAGCAAGAGAACGATGCCAGGCTTTCGAATCTGGACGCAGACTTCGCACAGTTCAAGAGAAAGCTGGAGGAGCAGGAGGGGCCTGCGGCTACCGAGAAGAAGATACTGCGGCTCTCAGAGGTTTCCACGACTTGCAGCGATGAGCAAGCCCCGACACTGCAAAGCAGCTTCCTCTGGACCATTTACGAGGCAGTTGCCAAAGAAGACATCCTCGAAGTGGACACCTCCATGAGCTGTCAGGACTTCACGGAGAGATTGTTCCATGACGAGGAGGGTCACCCCATCGCCCTGACGGAGATTCAGGCCTTGCGGGACCTGGCAAGCGTACAAACAGGCAGGGACGAGCTGTCGCCAGATTGGATCTGGACGATCTTCGAACGCCTCGCGAACCCTGAGCTGGTGTAAGAAGGCATTTGCATGCTGTAGCTCGAGTCGATTGGGAGCCAGCAACGCCTCCCAAACATGTGAGCTTTCTGGAATTTAGCTTTGTTCTGACTTGGTCAACGTCTGTGGCAGGGCTCCCGACTCGAAGCCAGGGCAGTGGACCTTTTATCTTTTCATGGAGGTCCTAAATTAGAAGCTTGACTTTTGGGACATCTGATTACCCTGCATGCGTCACAGCCAGGCGGGAGGGAAACAGAGATAAGAACATTCCCAGATTTTGGAACTTGATGAACACCCCATGGAGAACCTTCAGTCAAGCTGTATGAAGAACCATTCTTGAAATTGAAAGCTATAATCATTGACGGAGAACCTCAGGCACTGCTCGACCGCATTTGCCTCCAGCAAGCTCCCTGGTGGAAGCATTTCTCATGCCGGGATGTGTTTACAATTCTTGCGCAATACAGCTGAAGCTTGCATGGGGGCTGCCACGACCATGGGAGATGGGCGTTTGCCATTTTCTTGGTGGTTTTGGGCAGCTAGGATCCATAGTGCAGCAGCACCACAGCATGAGATTCGATTTTTGATGGGCAGTCAGAGAGCAATCAGCATTTTCCGAATTTAGGGGATCGCCCCGCGGCAACCTAAATAAGAGCATTTTGGTAACCCCAACCCCCCAAACTAAGACCCTATAACCATCATATGGTAGTCATAGGGTCCTAGTTTTGGGGGTGGGGGTTCACAAATCCTTTTATCTCTTTATGATAAGAGTCCTCCAAGTAAGCCAGGGATGACCAGTCTGGTTGAAATTACACCCTCCTCCCAATACTGAACCCCTCCACCCAATCCTAAAATTAGATATTCCAAATGTATCATAATGCACCAATATGTGGGGAGTATTTAATGGTAGGGGGGTTGAACATTCGGGGAGGGGTTATTTCAAGCAGCAAAAAGCTGTGGTCTTTTTAGGAACTATTTTAAATTATTGTTTTAGTATAGTCCTAAGGATTATTTCAACATGTTATTTTTGTTTTCATGCATAATTCGGCAATTCATAGGTGGGGTGCGCTTCTTGTATAATTTGAAGCCGTGAAGTCCAAGCTCCCAACGCATGAAGTGAGCAAATGCCGCCTGCCTCCCAAACCAAAGCTCCCCAACGCACTGGATGAGCCAAGGGCCTCTAAACCTTAACTTGTCAACCCAGGGTGCCAACTGCATTCTTCCCAAAGTCTTTTTCTCCGGCCATGCTTCCTGGGCCCGCGACGTGCGCTTGGGGATACTTGCCTATCCCGACAAGTGAAGCCCGCAAGCCCGCACAGTGCCAAAGCAGGAAGGACATGCAAAAATCAATACGGCCTTGGCAGATGAGACCATGAGTCCAAACTGTGGGGCTAGTAGTCCATTTACTGTATGAGGTGTACAGAAGGGTCCGGGTCAATTTGGAAGGTCATCTGCGCGTTTCGGCTGGATTGAAGATTTGAATTTCCACGGACGGGATTAGTTCCCAAAATTAGGGTCAGATTTTGCTAGCCCCAAATGTAAGGTGCACTAATATACCCTGTGACCAAAAGGGGGCCGTAATTTTGAGAATGCTCCTGGCCTCGTAGGCCAGCTGCAACTGCCAGGTACTTTGCCGAGCCTCCTGTCAAGACCAGTGTCGATAGGCGCCTGGGAGTAGCACAATTGCAACGTAGGGGCTGTGCAGGGGTCAGTGCAGAACAATGATTAACAAATCCACTCCCCTCAATAGGGATAATAGTAGGGATCCTAATGTTAAGGCCCTCAAAAGGAGGGGGCTTATTAATCACGGGTCTACCTAGTAGGGATTTCCTGGGGATATGTAGTAGGTTTGTAGGATTTCGGAGTAACCAGATCAGGAGCTTGGTAGGGAGAACAAGGTTTTTTTGGGATTTGATACTTCACGATTTCAGGAGTGCGTACTTCTAAAAGGAGGTTGTCTGGGAGTTTGAAGAGCTTTATAGGAATAGGTGGGATGGTATTGAGTTGCCGAAAAGGCAAGGTGCCTTTGCGAGGAACGTTTGCGTTTCTGGCAACATGCCCTGCATGCATCTTGATGCTTTTTTGGCTAGAAAATCACCATAATACAACTATGCATGCATTTTTAACCGGCTGCTTGTTGTTATCATGTACTTTCGCTGAGACCAAGGCCTACCATGTGGAGGATTCAGAAGACTTGGCGATTCTGGCGCTACAAGTACAACAGAGTTTTAAAAGGAAGCTCTCCAGCCCCAGTTCAGAACATGACAGTCACTACATAGCAAGATGTTTCACAGCAAATTCCCTGCTTTCAGTTTCTGTAGATTGCCCCTATGCAGAACATGTGGACATGACAGGCTTCTTCCGGCTTTCCGCTCCGCCACGGCCCGCTTCGCTGATGGGGTCCGGGGCTTGACGAAGCCTCTCATAGACTTTCACAGTAACCTGAGGCAGGTCTGTAGGAGCTCATGCCATGCAAAAGGTACGAGCTTCTGAGCGTGAGAGAAGTAAGCAAGGCTTCTGTGCTGAACCCTGTTCGCTCGGGCGCTTCCGGAAATGCATTGAATTGGGGCCTTGAACCCCTGCAACCAGATGTCACCTCAAATGCATCAGGCCAGGTCGGGGGCGATTGACGCGTCTTTCTTCCAAGTTATACAAGCTGAAGTATCTTTTAGATGCAACCAGGAAGAAGACAAGCACAGGCTGTTTCCACACGAAAAAGAATGATGGAAGTTCCTGTCATATTGACCAGGACGATGTGACCAGCCCGGGTCCGGGTCACTACCCGAGCCCGTCGAACTTTCCTGAGGACAAGATCCGGCGAGCCAGGCTGACGAATGGGAGAGAAATTTCACTGATATTGGGGGCTGCAGGGTTCTGGGTAGATAGCGGTATGGGGTTTAGGGTATTTGCGCCAAGGGTGATGTTGAATCGCAGCTTTGGTCGGCCACGGTGCAACGAGTGCAACATGAGTGAGGGTGTTCTGACGTGCTGACAGCACGCAGTGCAGGTACAGTCCCAGCCCATAAGTTTGATTTTAGGACTTGGACTGCGCGCCCCAGGTCTTTCCTGCCAAATGTGACGTCGTTCGTAAGCTGTTTGTGTGTACTGGATGGTGAATGCCCTTGCCAGGAGTGTCCCTGACTTCATGAGCAGGCCACTTGGCTCCAGTTAGCGATCTTGTGTCCAATGCGAATGAGCCACTAATGCCTTCATGATTGCATCCACATGCTCCCAGAAGACAGCATAACTTTGCGCTGATCGGCTTATGACTGATTACGCCTCAAGAGTTCTGTTGCAAAATTGCAACCTTGTGCATTTGCCGGGCTACGTATTTTCTGCATGTCCATGTCAATGCTGCTCCTCTTGTGTTTCAGGAAGTTTTTCGGAGTCCAAAACCCGCACCAGCTCAAATCACTCCGGGAGACAGCTTCCTGGATGACCTTGGATCTTTCCTTTCCTTTTTTTTCCCGTGAGGCTGTGCAGTAAAGTACAGTTTGTAGTCCATGCTTGCAGTTTCAATCATCTTCCTCTGTACCATCGAAGCCAAGAATACAACAGACAGAAAGACCCTGAATGGCGCTGCGGCAACTTCTTCAGTAGCAACGGCACCATTGAAAAGATGGCAATAACCAGTATCAGCCTACCCATGATGGAGGCCATAATAGGTGTCAGGTAGAGAGACAGCCCCAGGATCCTGAGCAGCTTGCAGCAGCACCACCACTGGCGGCACCGGCACCGGCACCGGCACTGGCACCGGCACTGCACGGGCACCACCACTGCACGGGCACCACCACCACCACCACCACCACCACCACCACCACCACCACCACCACCACCATCATGACCACCACCATGATGATCATCATCAGCATCATCATCCAAGCATGAGCGAGAGTTAATGAGCGAGAGTTAAAGAACGAGAGTGGAGTGTCTTTGCAGTCAAAATAGTGCCACTAGCCACTCTGCGTAAGAAAGCACCAGCCAGACAAGACCCATTGATCCGGATCCACAGCCGGAAGACCTTCTGTGGGTCTTCGCAGATGTGTGGCCACACATTCTCCGACGGCGCAAAAAACCCCTCCTCAACAAATCTCTCTCGAACATCCCATGAGGACGGTGCCCATCTGGCCGGCTTCGGCTCTAGGAGCCCGCAGCGACCCGTGACGGCTCCCATGGCAGCGGAATGATTTTCCTTGTGTTCTTTCTGATGCTGAGGGCGCAGGATTTTGTTCGTTTTCGGGTGTTGAGGATTGGGGTGTTGGTATAGATTGTAGTAGGGGGTACAGGGTTGACATGCTTCTTCATTTTCCGCATGTGAGAGTGCAAGTGCCATCATGTCTCGGACTTGGTTCAAGTCTCGTGTGAGTTCTGCCGCATCCGCTGGCGAGACTCAACCAGCTGGCTTTGACATTCTGCATGCAGTGCCCAGAGCGCTATAGGCCAAGCTTGGCGCAGTAGCTTTGCTGGTGGCAGACATCTGTGTCCTTGCAATGGCAGATTGCAGCCATCGTTATTTTCAGCATAAACCTTTTGAGGCTGCTCAACAAAGCCGGAGCCTGCGCTCTCAGGTCAGCAAGAGTTCTGCCGCACCGGGCAGCTACGATCCCGAGAGCTCCCTTGGTGACTTGGAGTTCCGAGAAATGTTGGGGTACTTTCAGGGGTCTGAGGATTTGCATTTGCCGGCTGGTGGGGTTTCCAGAGCCAAGGGCCTGGTTGCTTCGATGTCATAGTGACCGCCTCCGATTATTATTGTGGGCTGTAGCAGGCTTAGCATTCCTAGCATGATAACGTAGGTAGACGCAAGCCCAGAGGTCAACTTTGTATTGAACAGTTGTCCTGAGGGAGTTCCGGAGAACTAGAGGAATGGACTTTTTGCCTCAAACCCCAAACCCCAAACCCTAAATAGTAGTTTCATTTTCTTTTCCATTACCCCAATATATGTGCAAAGCAAAAAGAGGCCTTCAGTTTGGCCCCAGGAGCCTTGGTGCACCAAGGCCAGTCGATATCTGCTAAACTTCGGCAGCTGGCGAAGATTGCGCAGGTGGCCCGACTGCAAACTTTCAGTTTGCAATTTGCGGGCTCCAACCATCACATTTGTGCACCTAGCCACTGAAGGGATGCAATCGCGGCAGAGCTCTACCAGAACCCCCGAAGTATGCAGCATAATGCAGTCCGTCTGGCTCCTTTTAGCGGCTTTGGGGTTTGAAGTCTAGGTAGCCCACGCCAGGATCTTTCTATTGAAGTGCCGCTCCCAACTCGGAGTTTAAAGAGGGATACTGGAGTCTCCCATATTTTTACAGTATACCATCCGCTCATGTCACTTTTCGCGAGGCATGCGCTGCCCATGACCCCGTAGATCGCCGGGATCTTTTCTCACCACAGACCTCAGGGAACCCTTCATCCACCCACGAACTCCATGAGGGAAACCTTACCTGCTCTGAGACCAAGGGTGGTGCTTTTGGTGGCTCGAAGACTGGGGAGCGCTTCTTCCAGGGCCCTGGGGCGCCTGGAGGCCTTGTGCCCTTTTGGCTCCAGAATTATTATGTGAGAGAATAATCGTGAATTACGCCGAAAAAATCATGGCTAAACGGGGTAGTGGGGTGAGTCGGGCGGGGTTGTGGCTTCACTGCTTGTTGGGAGCATCCTTGGCTGCATCTGGTTGCTGTGACACCAAATTACACGCATTGAGCTCTCCTGGAGCCACCCTGGTTGCTGCCCGTATTGGATTCAGATGAGTTTGTCTCGGAAGTATTAACGGTCAGGAAGAGGCCAGGTAGTTTCATCACAGTGCCCAAAGCCCTTCAAATTCCTGTGGATTCAGTGGCCACGCGTATTGGAGAAGCAGCGCAGGTGAGAGCAGCTCGTCCATGCCTGCACCGGCCCTGCCTCATGCTGATACGGTGAAGGCCTATGCACACCATGAGCTGGAAGCGCCCCAGGGCAAACTTCATAATCTTCTCATGTTCCCCATACATCTCTTGCGGAACTAGAGGCTTTTCGTAGATCCCAAGCCTGCAGACTTGGGCCCTTGAGTGACAGAGGTAGGCGGCTCTGACGGGCTAATCCAATGACTCCAAAAGAGCTGCCTTACCATGTGTGAATCTTGCCACTGCACTTTGAAACGTCAACCAGAGGCAGTAATTGAGTTCAGCTCACGTCAGGGTTATTCGCACTACTGGTGGCTAAACTAAACATCATGCCAGCCTAGACAGCGGCCTTCCCTGCCACGCAAGAGGCCATTTGCAGACCACGCTAACGTGTTCAGGAGACTTCCGGCGATGCAGCAAGAGGCTCTTTCAAATCCGAGGCCTGGACCTTTGAGCTCTGCCATCTGGAGCATATTCACTATGTCAGCCGGCATGACAGAAAGCAGCGGGAAGCAAGAGCTTTGCTCTTAGCCTATTTGAAATTCTCATCTTGCGCCTGGTAGTTGGTAGTATGGCGCCTGTCTTCGGACCTTGATCATCGCTGAACCCGTGCCTACAGACAGAACCAGATAGACTCCAAGTCCCAAATCCAACCATGCCCACCCCAATCACACGTTTTGCCCGGTGCAGGCTCCGCGCTTGCCTTCTTCCAGCACGGAGGCCCGCCGCGCATGCTATGAAGGGCCTGTTGACTGGCCTAATGTTTCAGATTCCAGCTGATCGCTGGTAGCAAATACACTTGGGGAATTTCGTCCGTCGCGCTTCTTTTTCCTGCTGGGACCCAAGTTATCCTAAGTTGTTGCAGGTGCCTCATACAAGGAGTTATGCAGATTCTTGGTAAGCTGTAGTACAGCGAGCTTAGCGAATCTTACGAGTTTAGCGAGTTTAGGGAGTTTGAGCGAGTTCAGCAAGCTTCGGCGAGTTTAGCGAGTTTCAGCGAGTTCCATCGAGTTTCAGCGAGTTCCAGCGAGTTTCAGCCAGTTCCAGCGAGTTCAGCGTGTTCAACGAGTTTAGCGAGTTGGGCGAGTTCCGGCGAGTTTAGCGAGTTTAGCGAGTTCCAACAAGTTTCAGCGAGTTCCAGCGAGTTTCAGCGAGTTTCAGCGAGAGCGAGTTTCAGCGAGGTCGGCGAGTTTAGCGAGTTTAGCGAGTTTTGCGAGCTTCAGCGAGTTTAGCGACTTTCAGCAAGTTCCAGCGAGTTTCAGCGAGGTTCAGCGAGGTTTAGCAAGTTCGAGCGAGTTTGAGGGAGTTTCAGCGAGTTTTAGCGAGTTTCAGCGAGTTTCAGCGAGTTTCAGCGAGTTCCAGCGAGTTTCAGCGAGTTTCAGTGAGTTCCAGCGAGTTTCAGCAAGAGCGAGTTTCAGTGAGTTTAGCAAGTTTCAGCAAGGGTGAGTTTCAGCGAGTTTAGCGAGTTTCAGCGAGTTCCAGCGAGTTTCAGCGATTTCCAGCGAGTTTCAGCGAGTTCCATGCAACAAGTTTCAGCGAGTTCCAGTGAGTTTCAGCGAGTTTCAGTGAGTCAGCGAGTCAGCGAGTTCAGCGAGTTCAGCGAGTTTCAGCGAGTTAGCGCGTTTCAGCGAGTTACAGTGAGTTCCAGCGAGTTTTAGCCAGTTTCAACGAATTTCAGTGAGTTCCAGCGAGTTCCAGCGAGTTTCAGCGAGTTTCGCGCGTTTCAGCGAGTTCCAGCGATTTTAGCGAGTTTTAGCGAGTTTAGCGAGTTTCAGCGAGGTTCAGCGAGTTCAGCGAGTGGTGCGCAGATGCCGTCAGCTGAGTACTCCAGTTTAGGTACTGCCCGCGCAAACTAGCAGATGCGTTGCAGCAGCAGCGCTGGCAGCAGCCGCTGCAGCCGCGTTGTCCCAGTCCTAGGCTAGTGGTCCTCCTCCTGGTCGTCGTAGTCAGTATTGTGCCGTCACCCAAACGTAGAGAACCAGTGATGATGCCAGTATTGCCCGCAATGAGCTTCCATACAATCACTGAAATTTGGTCACAGAAGGGATACTACATGAAGAAGACGAGTCAGTAGCAGAACTCTGCCTCACAGGAGCTTCCAGGGCCCGGCTCTTATGACCCGATCACGAAGCCGGACTTCCGCACTGGGTGGAGGCCACGCCTGTGCAAAGGGACTGGTGGTGGTAGGGCATCACGGTAGGGCATCGCTGGGCGTTCCCCTGATACAGCTGTAAAGATGGGCACGCGCGGCCAGATGTTCAGGAGCAGGGACTGAGCTGGGAGCTGGTTTGGGTTTCTACAAGTGTTGGCAGGAGGCCCTGTGTTTTTTTTTCGTGCGCAGCAAATCTACGAAAGTAGTTCGTGTTAGAAGAGACAGATGCCAACTGCTTGTTCATAGTCATGGCTCTCGAGCATGTTTCCGCAGCTGGACGAAGCACATCAGGGGTTCCCGGCCTTGGCAGCTTCAGCTTGATAACTGCTCGGATTTTCAGTCATGAGCTGATGAACACTGGAACCCAATCAATTCCTGATAGCCTGCACATGACTGCTTTCAGGATAGCAAAGGCGGAAACTGTCGGTTTCGGCGTCGGCGGCGCGCGTTTCGCCAGCCCTTTGGCAAAGTCCTTGTTGCAATGCCAACGCATAGACAATGGCTTTGCATTTGTCACGGTGAAGACTTCTTGAGCGTTGTAGGTTCACTGTGATTAGTTATGATTTGTTCACATGCCCATGGAATAGCAATTCGTGTGGTAGGATGATAAGGTGGATCAAGAAAAAGAGGGATCCTGCCAGCTCCACCTGGGATGTGTCAACTACTGAAACCCCAGCAAGTAATATCGGGACTTACAATCATCACCGCCCCTTCAACCCCCCGCCGGCCGAGCAGCCTGTAGGCGCATCAGTAGTCAGTAGTCAGAAAATTGGTGTAGCGTTGGTCGTCAAAACATGGCAAGTTGTCAGAGGAGCAGCGCGTTAGATCAGACCGCTGGATGAAGCTTGACATTTCTACCACTCTGCAGATGCCCAGGCGAGGCGACGAACGTGCCCCCACCGGGGTCGTATGAAATGGTACCAGATAGCATCAGAGGCGGGCAGCTGAAGTTCATTAGGACGGAAACAGGTGTCAAACGCCAGGTGAATTGACTTCTGGCAAGCAGAATGCATCCCGGCGAGGATCAAAGATCAAGCTTACCACCCCTGTGGGAAGTTTTGATCAAGAAGGATCCGGCCAATCACTTGTCCTTCCCTGCATGCTTGACCTGAAGTCAGAGCTCGTGCGATGAAACTTTTACGAAGCCGACCAAAGCAATCTTCATACTTCAGTCCCTGAGCTTTCATTCATACACCACTCCCAACTACCAAACGATACCAAACCGCTCCTTTCACAGGCGGCTGCTCTGCCTTCCGATCAACGGAGGCTTAGAAAAAGAATTGAAGGGTTGCGTCTAGAGTGCTGGTTGTAGTGTCTTTGCCCACCTTGTGGTTAGCGATGAGATTGACAACCCCTGTCGAGATGTTTAGAACACATGGATTCGCAGCAGAGCCTGATCAACTCTCAGCATCTTGCAACGGCATGCCAAAGCTGAGGATAACGATGGAAGCAGTAGCGTTGACCCTACACCCTCACATTCTTCCTCCATGGTGCCAACTCCTGTCTGATGGTGCCTTTCATCCCTACCATCAGCTAGTCAGGGCTGAAGAAAGCTACGACCTGCCAGACAACACTGGAACTTAAGTGACTCTAATCCAAGCTCCAAAATCTGGACACGAGCTTGCAAAGGAGACTGAAGTCTTGGAATCTGTAGTCCCCGAGTCCCTTTCTCACGTTGCCAGAACGAGTCTCCTTGAATCCTAAACCTTACTAGTACATGCAAGCGGCAAAACCCTTACCAAGCATAGGGACAAGCTTCACCTTACTTTATTCGGCATGAGTACCAAAGCTCTGGAAAGAGCTTTCAATCTGCAGAAAACTCTCTGAACACTTGCGGCGCATATTTCTTGAGCTTCTTGAATGGCTTTGGAAGGCCCGGGGGCTCCCGATGCCGAAGCTCGCGCTGAAGGGTCTGGATCCAGGCACATTTCCCCCATCCTGGCGAATGTTACGAGGGTTTCCGGGTTGAGACTTAGATTAGATTGATCTAGAGGGTCTAGAGGTGAGATGTTGTTGCCATTCCGATCTTGGTTGCCCTTGTGGAGACTGCGACCCTGAACAATGCTGCTACTATCTGCTAGTGCTACATTACTGTGGTCACGCTGCTGGTGGCAATGATGATGGTGATGACGATGATGATCATGCTGATGGCGATGGTGATGGTGATGGTGATGGTGATGGTGATGGTCCTGGTCATGGTGATGGTGATTGTATGTGATGGTGATGAGGGTAGTGGTGGTGGTGGCGGCGGTGATGACGATTCATGGCAGCGCTGTTTGTCCTAGTCCTTACGCTAGGGTCTCATCCGTGCAAGAAGGGGTGGTGCAGGTGCTGCTGCTGCTAGTACGTAGGAGTAGACACGGCAAGTCGGGAGGCTCATACGATGTAGCCCGCAGCTTGGTGCGGAAGACCTTCAACACCAAGGAGCCTTTGATGCATGTACACCAGCATTTATGGACCAGCGCTGCCACGATGCTTGTGATCGGGATGTACAGTAGATGCAGAATTCTTGCTAGATTCATTCTCGCCATGGTATTGTCCAAAGATGGCTTTATAAATCATTTTACTGGTGGCACTCTAACCACAATTTCTAGACGGAAGCTTCAACCCCAAAGTTGATTAAACGGTTCAAGCAACACATTTGCCCAATCCGCAACCATCCATCCTTGCTTGGTGCACCCATCCTTCGAAATCCTGAGCACTTCTGCCTGGATATAGTTGTTTAGGATGCCGGGGTTGGCAGCGTGAACGTTGTAAGGTAAAACAGCGTATGGATCGTCAAAGGGTGCCTTTCAAGTTTTCAAGATTGGTGTCCCGGAGTTGGAGATGCAGCAAATCCAGCTGTGGCCATGTTTTTGGAACGTTGTTCGCGTTCACAGCTTCAGATGTCTGACTGCAGCCTGCATCTTGTAGCCTACACTGCATGTGCCTTTCCACACTCCCACCCTTGCCCTCCGAGATAAACAAGAGTTCTTGCGCCAATAGGGAGGCTTGAAGAGGGGCCGATAATTTCGAGACACCATCATGAAACGAACATATCCCCAACTCCCAAGACTTCATGGAATGTTGACAAAGCTCCTCTACAGCTTCCTGGCAATTCTACTCAAGTTTCAAAAGCGCTACACCTTGACACAAAAGTTTAGGCCCAACCTGCCCCCCTCATCTGCTGAGGTGGAAGAGACGGCTTTTCTTCTGCAGACGCCCAGCGACAAGCGCCCACCTCCCAAGGGCCCCTTCCCTTGGGCCGAAGGCCGGGGCGCCCGAGACATTTCGGGATCCGTCGGACACAAGGGTTCAAACCCGAATCTCACACGTGTATCAGATGATGTCAGATGCCAGGCTCCACTTGGAAGCCGCGGCAGCTTCTGGATGCTCAGCTTGATCGGAAGGGGAGGAAGCGGTCTCGTAGCAGGTCAGCCCAGGGTTTGTGCTGTGGTTCTAGGCTTTTTGAAAGCCATCACATAAAGAGCAAGACATTGACGGGCGTCTGTGGCTAATGACATCCAGTCTTGAGCAAAGCTTCATTAGGGCCATTGTGCTCCTGATTCCAGGCGTTCCACTTTCATGATTTTTTAACAGTAGACACCCAAACGAGGGCATAGTACTTTCCTTCAGTATTTCAGCAGCAGTAGCAAAAGTCAACGAATGCTGGCAAAAGGGATTGCATGCGACCGGGAACTGGAGGGTTGTGAGCATGTAGTGGTACCGGGTTTTTGATGTGAAGCTAGCAGCACTCATGTACTCCAGTATGGGCAAGAACCTAGCTATGATCCTGTTGAAGTGCGACTTCCTTTGTCATACAACTGCACGCACTTACTGGGAGGTGTTATGCGGCATAGTAAATAGTACGGGGCGGGCGCTGCTTTAGGACCAAGCATGATGTCGGTAGCACTTGCTTGTTCCTTTTGAGTTCTCATGAAGGGCGAAACCTCTGTCACGCTTTAGCAAACACACGGATTTCTAGCATGTTTGCTTTTAGGGACTCTTCGGGCCCTGGTAGGGGACTTTTCAGGGAACAAGCGCGCAAATGAGTTGGGCGTTGTTTTTCGATGTATTGCAGGATGCCCCTCCCGCAGAGAAAACAAATCTAGGATTCAGCTGAGGAGAAGGCGGCCGTAGAGGTGGATGTACAAGCTTTGAAAGCTGACGAACCCAAGCAGGGATGAGGGCTGAGGGGTTGTTGCTCTTTGCAATCTTTGGTAGAGCTCTTACTCTAAGGGGCTTCTACCATTCATGGGGGGGCTATGGAGGGGTTGTGTACTGGGAGCGATTGCGCAGGCTGCAGGGAACAGGGTTTGTAGTTATGAAAAAACGGATCCCGCAGCATATAATATATGTGATGGGCATGTACGCAGCGCAGGATCACAGGCCCACATAAGGGAAATAACATACGTTTATGCTTGAGGTTTTGTGTTGAAAGCTTTGGAGGCCTCGGATTTATCGGTGTTTCAGGTCTGAGGTTTGGTGTTGGACCTGGGCTACTCAGGGTTTTTGGTATGAAAGCATGTCAGCCGCAGAACCGGCGCACCACATCATGTAGCTCGAAAGCCGGCTCTTCCAGGTTTCAGGAATTATTGCCAGGGTCCTGTTTGGGAACATGGAGACCATGACTCCTATATCTCTTTTCGAAACCCAAACGAATTTCCCAAATTAGTGCCTGGGATTCCAAAGGCCAGCATTGCTGTTACGGCAATTACTGCAGAAGTGACTAGCATTCCCTTCGCCACCACTGGTGCAATCATTTGTGTGATGCTTCCAATGCTTGTAAGCTATCGCAGCAGGGGCCATCTTGGCCAGTAGGGTTTCGGGGGAGTCAGAGGCCGCGAGAGCCGAGTGGCTCTTCCACGCACCCGTTGAAACCAGTAGGATGCGATGTGCCATCTCCAAAACTGGAAAAGCACCGCCCGGAGCAGTCACCAGAGCAGCTAACCGCTCCAAGTGCTAGGGACTTAGGCTCCACGACCTCATCTTTGATAGGGCTGCCTGGTTCGGGCATTCCGGGTATTCAAAATGGTCACAAGCTTCTGTCGGGACCCACATGTTACGTACTGCGGGACGCAGATTGTTTCATGGGTGCCATGAAGCACAGGATTCTCAGGAACTACCCGGATGGACGTCGGGAGTGATCATACAAGACGAGTTTTTGGTCAGATGACTGCATTACACTAATAAGTTCACACATTTTTCGTTTACCTGATTTCTGTCGTGAGCACAGACATCTTTTGCCATGGGCATGAAGCTGCAGGAGCTAGATTACGAAGCTGTGATGCGATTTTTCCAAGATCTTAACGTTACTCCTCAGTGACATAGCTCATCCCCTTTTTCAAGCAGATCCTGTCACTGAGTGGTCAGCTGCCCAGGGAAGCCACGATTTTTCTTGGTTGTTTCATGCAGCCTCTGGGTCTATTGGGTCGGAAGTGGAGAGGTGGCGGGCATGGACCTTTCAAGTATTGGCAAGCGGTCAGGGTTCAACTCTTCAAAAAGAATCGCCCCCCCATTCCCAACTTTAGAGCCAGTAGGTCGCACCGTATGCGGACGGATGTCACTGGAGCTTTGGTCTGGATTCAGCCTTGGCTGGTTCAAAACCCAAGTTGTGAAGGGCAGCCCACAGGTTTTGCTGGTGACCTCCGTGCCGTCCCATGTCACCAACAGGCTTGTGACTACCCTGGGCTTTCGAAGAAAGCGCCCGCAAGTGTACTATACCGGTCGCAACAGCCATAGCGTGACACTTCCCCCCTTTGGGCCCATAAAGCTGCTTTCCAATTACTGAATACGGCAGTGGTGAAATTCGGAGTGCTTTCTGGAAGGTGGGCGTTTTGGACCCAGCAAAAAGTGGGGCTTAAACTCTAAAGGGGCTGGCTTACCTGCTCTTTTTTGGAAGGATTAGTGGGCCGCCCCAGCCCGACCAGGCAACTGAAGGCCAGGTACCAGGCCATGAAGGTAGCACTGGGGGATGTGGTACCTCGAGGCCGTAAGCGACCCAAATGAAGATGACGCGTTTGGCTTTGTATGGTGATTGACATTGGTTGATTGAGCGGAACTCTTGTCCTGGGGCGGCCAGCGCCTTCTTATCTTCACCGTGGCGAGTGCTTGGGGCACAGCGCAACAAGCTCAACCCAGCTTGTCATGTAGGACTGTAGGACATTGTAGGACTTGTGAGTCATGGGCCAACAGCTAAAACCTGCTTCAAAGGCCCTGTTTCAGAGACCTTCTGGCATTTGTGCCGCGAGGTTATTGAAAAGGCTGAGCTCATGGCAGACAGTCGGCTGGCAGTGAGGTCTAGCTGGCACCTGCAAAGACCTCACTGCACCGAGAAGTCCTCAGCCGCCAAGGAGATCCTTAGCCTCTTATCTTGTCAAGGTTGAGCCTGTGGAGCTGGGGCCTGTTTTTGATGCTCCTGAAATCCATTGAGCGACTCCGATAGACCTTCCAGCGGTCCCTAGAACAGCTCCTCTAGTGTCTTTGCTCCTTCCTAGGGCCCACAGAGGCTTTGTTTGCGGGACCTGGGAACAGAGAAGGCCTTTTCAATGCAGTCTACATGAGTATGCCCGGGCCCCCGGGCTCAGGTGATGTTCCTACCCAGATCTGAACCGCGCAATACCTCCACCCAAAAACCAAGCAGCGCTTCTGCCCAATACAGTGTCCACGATTCCCGGGGCTAAGCTCCCTAGCATCCCTTCATGAATGGCCTCTATGCCCCGCGCGGTCCGCTTGAAGCTGCGAGGACAGCACCTAATCCTTGGAAACCTCTGTAGATGCCTCATACTATCCTGGAATAGAGTCCTGGCCCCTATACCTCCCACACATGAGGCATCCGCATCGCAATCTTCTGCAATCCACATACATCCCTCAATCCCTATAGATGACTCTAAAATCTCCTCACGATTTGTGATCCCCATTCATCTCTATCTAGGTCTCTAGGAGATCCCTGTCTCTGGCTTTGTGTCTGTCTTGGTCTGCGAGTACAGCTTAGAGACTGCCAGCCGGGCTGCGCTGCTTTGAGGGCTGCCATGGCCCGGGCCCCGGACAGGGTGTCGAGGGTTTGAGGGTTTCCGGTTTAGGGGGCGTTGGGGTTTACAGATTTGGTGGTTGTTGGAGTTTAGCGTGTGGGGCATACCAGCATGTACCTCGGAATTTCCTGGATTCCTGAAGCGACGGCTAGTGGTTTAAGGGTCCGGTTTGTAGCTACTTGGGTGTCCGTACAAGCCTCGTAGATTGCAACGGGCCCGGGGCGAGCAAAGTGTGCTGGGCCTAGTCCAGCAGCAGAGCCCGTCGCATTGTTGGATATGCCAATACGTTGACAAAGCGGTTTCAGGTCATGTAATTTCCATAGTCCTGTACCCTCAGCATCCATCAGCTTCACAAGCTGATGTGTGCTTGGAGGCTCCAGATTTGGTTCCTCACGTCCTAGTCAGGACCCCCCTATTCCTTGCTTTCTCCCAACTGGTAGTTCTGACGGGATTTTAGCCGAGAAGCTCTGACTCCAGCAACGGAATTAGGTTCTGAGCTAAAACTGAGGCCCTCTGCATGCAGCCTCTATTGGGAGTCCTGAGCAGCGTGCGCGAGGCCACTGCGCAGCACCTCGGCAAGGTGCTTTTACCTGACAGAAACATGAGCTCCTTGACGCATTTGGCCCAGAGATGGCCGACATAAGAGCTTTGGACTTTGGTTTGGACTGGGTTTCGGGTCCCAGATTCAAGAATGGGCTTTGCTCTGAAGGTGGAAGCCTTAGCAGTCAAGTCCGTCAGTGGCGACCAGGAAAGTTTTTGTCTACGCCAACTGGGGTTTTGGCAATCAGTAGCAGTTTGGTGCAGCTGTCGTGCGGTTGCAGTTCAAAGCCACAGCACATGCTGACCCAGAATCCAACGCAGTGAACACCGTACTGTGAGAGAACCCGTGCTTCATCCTACCTACACTGTCTGTCCTCTGAAGGGTGGCCGATGCGGAGGCCAGGCCTGAGAGGAAGGGGTCGTTAGGCACTGGGGTTTGTAGCTGCTATATTCGCTAAACTGATATTGCAGCCTGGGGAGGCGCCCTGGCGCCAAAACAGATGACAAGGAAGGGGAAGGCAAGATTTACCAGAAGCCACAGTGTTGACAACCCTTGGCAGTAGCAAGGCTACTACCACCGGAATCCGAAGAGTCAACGACAACGACGAACCATGGTGTGGGATGCAGCGCCATGTTGATTTGGGCATAAGTTCATGAAGGCAAGCTATCACCTCAATCGTTGTTTGGCAGCTTGCAAAATGAGCATCGACACCCTTCAGCGCAGGCTCAGGCTCCTGCGAAGCTCAATCGTGATCTTGATACAGGTAGTCATGCACCAGTGGTGGTAATCATCCAGTTTTATCACGGGTCCTTTTGCCCCAACAAGAAAGGATGTGCCAGTTCTCGGCCTCGACTTTTCAGACACATCAGTGTTCAGGTGGAGCGCCAGGCGCAGGCTGCACCCGAGTATGAAAAGTGGATCGCGCAGGCTGGGCCGAAATGCAGAACACATGCTCATCAGTTGACCTTCTCCGCAGGAGCCCCTTCCCCCTAAGAATGACATAGCGCATTACTGGGAAGATGGATCAAACATCAAAAAAGGGTCAAGAAAAATCAAAGAAGGATCAAGAAGCAATCAAGTAAGGATTAAACATCAAGTAATCCGCTAGATCCACAGGCCCTGGCAGATGTCGAATCCGCTGAGGGCCCGTTCTGGCAGCTGGGTACTGCAGTGGAACTCGCAGAGTTGAGTTTGTGCCACATGATGTAGTAGAGCATTTGAAAGCACAGATGTCTTCAGTGGGAGGGTGCAATTGCCTGTAAATTCAATTCCTTGCCTGCGCTTCTTGAGCTTCTGAATTGGACACGTGTCCAAGGAAACCTTTCCAAACCCATCGCACTTCATGGGCCAGCCTTAGTGTAAATTTATGAAGTTTGTCCACCGATATTTCCTTTCCCATGGCTAGTAACCACACCGTGGAGAGAGGGAGAGAGAGAGAAGGGACATCACTTCTGCTTTCTGCTGCAGGTGCTGTTGCTGCAGCCACCTTTACTACTAGTCGTAACCGTAGTCGTAGTCGTAGTCATGACGATCGTCGTGGTGGTAGTAGTGGTGGTGGTGGTGGTGGTGGTGGTGGTGGTGATGGTGGTGGTGGGAATAGGAGCAGGAGTAGGAGTAGGAGTAGGAGTAGGAGTAGTAGTAGTAGTAGTAGTACCAGGAGTAGGAGTCGGAGTCGGAGTAGGAGTAGGAGTAGGTGTAGCGTAGGAGCAGGAACAGGAGGAGTAGTGGTGGTGGCGGGGGTAGCAGCACTAGCAGCGCTAGTAGTAGTATCATCCGCAGCCTCACCAGCGTCCGCCACCTCCTCCTGCCGGTCGTTGCACGTACCGGCATTGCTTTTGTCTGAGGCTGCCCTGCGTCCCGGACTCTCGAGATCCTTTGAAGTCATGCTCGGCTGCCTGGCAGGGAATGGAAGCCCACAAGACCTCTTTCGCATGCGCGCGTGTGAGGACATATGGCTTGAAACCTAAAAGCTCGCAGGCTAGACCCTACGGTGCCCGTTTTTTGTATTCAAACGATGTAGAGCCGGAACAGGACAGATTGAATACTTGTTGCCGGATCTAGCCCCCTGCTTGCCGCCCTCCGTCCAAGGCTTCAGCAAACCTCTCTTGGATCATGCAGCGATTCCTGTCGCAGCTCTGTCAGGATTGATGTTGAGTCGTTGCAACAGAATGATCACAAAACATGAATCCGTGCCAGGAAGCCATTTCGTCGCAAAGCTTTCTGTCTCGTCACTTGAAGTACGCATCATGTGAGATTTAGGTCCGAAGCCGACCCGTTTCCTGGATAGCACCCGGATTGGCCACTCTCAATATTGCCAGCCCTTAAATTGGCACAACCTGAGTCGGAGGAAAGGGCAGATAGACGTCACAACAGGTATTGTCAACCCAGAGTGAGAACTGATCATCACTGCTTGCAGGGCACCAAGGGCATTGTAGACTCATTCAGGCTTGCTGCTTGCTATTAGGCCATCTTGATGTCCCACCAGCAGGGATTTGCAGATAAAAAAGCTACCGCTGGAACAAATCTCTTGGTGAGAATGATGTCCGCTAGAGCTGGCACTCAAATCCTGGGGCCTTGTCAGCAGGACAGCCAGCAGAAGGAGACTGGCACACCCACGAGCCAGCCTCGCAGCACAGGCAGAATTGGCATTTGGCTTTGGCTTGGGTCATCTTGGAATTTGCTCAGCCCAGTTCTTGGTCCCCCCCTTTAATAACGATTTCTTCCGATTCAGCGGGGGGGTGCATGTCGGAATTTCAGGTGCCGCACCAGCATACGCACCAGGAGAGGTGAGGTATTTTCATCTAGAAATCCGTGGTTCCATGGGGCAGTCTTTATCCTTTATCTTTGATACCCAAGGCCCTGGACGCACTCTCTCTCTCAACATGTCCCCCGGCCTTAAACATGATCTAGCCCAAAGCCCTCTGAATGCCTCCAATTGCCAACCTTCAAAAAGATCTGGCAGGATTGTTTCTAATGGTCGACAGCAACCTCCATCCTTTTTGTTTGCCCCAGAGCCCGCAGCTAGGATGCAGCAACTATGACATGACAGATACGTGGAAGAGCAAGCAGAGCCAAAGCGCCATGCAAAGCCAGGAGCAAGCGGACAAAGCGACAAGCCGCCTTCTGTAGTGAAGGAGCGCAAAAGGATGCATGGTGCAGAAAAGAGTTATTATCGGAACTACACGACAAAGGGATTGCAAAGGGTGTGGTGTGCATAGGGCTTGAAGTTTTGGATGAAGGTTCGAAGCCGAGCTGGGAGGGTTCAAATTTTCGGTTCTCATAAAATTCAATTATGGGCTTTGGATGCAGGCTTCACAAATTCACTGTGTGGGGGTGCCTAGCCCCGCTTTTCCTCATCTAAGCATAACGCGCTTACTCATGCAGACTGGCAACTCAGGATATCAATTCAGCTGAAGAGGAAAAGGTGCGAGGTTTGAATTTAAGAGCGCTCAATGCAGGCCCAGTGCTTGAGTAAATTGCCTAACTTCATCATGTGCAACAAAATACAGAACGTTGTCCGTTTTGTGTCATTGCTCTCATTGGCTTTTTTTGTTATTGGATAACATTTCGCAACCATGAAAGGAGGATTCCTCACGGGATGTCGTGGAACCCTCCACACTCCTCGGTTCACCGCCGAAGCGTCCGCGTACACGGCCCAGCAAGGACGCTGCTGAGGGTGTAGCGTGTAGGGCAGTGTAGGCTATAGGGCTTAGTTTTCTTTTATGGCGCTTTAAGAGGGCTTGGGCTAGCAGTTCTGTGGCAGAGAGGTCCTGCTGGCAGTCCGACCAAAAAACGAAGCAGGCCTCCAACAGGTATCCTTGTTTTGCATGTAGCTCGTTTCAGTTTCCTTGCTGGCATACTGCTACTCGCGACCGATACGGGATCAGGAAAGCGGTCCCTGAGTGACCACACCTGATTTTTCCTGTCAGCCCTGAAAGAAAATTTTCTGCCTTGCGCTTTGTAGCACGCAAGTGTTGAACGGAAAAAAAGCCGCAGATTCATTTCTGCAGTAGACAGCTTGGTACAGTAAGTGTGGGAGGGCGATGTGTTGCATGCATGGTAAGCCAGATACCCTGATAGGTTACGGGCGTGGTTCCTGTAAAGCCTAGCCCGTCGGCAGGCCGAAGATGATGGATATTGCAAATCGAAAGCTTTCTCACGCTACTGTACCGTTTGAAAGTTAAACAGGGCCAACCATGCGTTGATTGCATACATATGTCTACGTACGTGTGCGCACCATGGAATGTATATAGTTATGCTGCATGCTAGTCAGCTAGTCCATTGGTGTACTATGTGTACACTACATGCATATACTGGCTGTGTGGAAGGAGGCGTCACAAAGCATCGCGATGAACATGAGGTTTCTTCGGAATGAGCTTTCTTGCTCGGAGCTCAAACGCTGGTTGTGACACAGTGCAGAAGCCACTGCCCCGTGTCAGGACTTCGCAAGCCCCCTCTCAGAGCGCATTGCCAAGGCGGCCTTCCGTGGACCCAGTCGGCTTACATTGTTTTTGTTTTTTGCTCCATGTTCATCATGCTTCATGATGTTCCATTATTTCTTTTTGCAAGCATTTCTCCTAATTTGTCATCGTTTTGCAGTCTTCATAATTGTGAATCCTAAGCCCTTCTCTACTCAACCCCTGGACAAAACCTCAACCCTGATAAGCAAACCCCAGACCCTGAGCAACTCCATACCGTAAACCCTAAACAACCCCAAGCCCTAAACCCTGACCCTTGTCATTTATCATCATCTGCCATGAGTTCCTCAATTCCATCATTTTCCTCATCATTCCTCATCTCTTCATTATTCATGCCTTTTGCGACAAATTTAATGATTGGTCATCATTCGTTCGAAGAGCCTTCAGAAAGATACGCAGGCATACAGCAACCAGCAGAGCTTAATTTACTAGATTTGGTGTGAGCTTCATGCCGGGATGTATGGTACCGAGATTGTTCCCACACAGTATCTGTCGTGCAGGGGGACCCGTAGAACAGTAGCTATCCGTCAAGTCAGGGTGCATGAGCAATAAATTTCCGAGGCCAAATACCCTGAAACCTAAACCCAGAAGCCCTAAGGCCTTCATCCGACTTAGAAAAAGAACGCAATACAGGTCAGAATGGAATCGTGCTTGGTGCATTGGAGGCGCCGTCGCCAATTCGCGCACTTCAGCTGGGCCCGCGCCCAGGCATTGCTGCAAATTTTTGGGTTCCGGGGTTTCACGGGCGATGAGCTTCCGGGCAATGTAGCACAGGGAGTACTTGGCCAGTCATTGCAGAGATCTTGTGTGTATGGATGCGCATGCTTGACGGGATTGTTACAGGGTCACAGGTTCACCTACATGAGCCACCGGCTTACAATTGTAGGGATGGGGCGAACATTCTTTCAGGTTTCCTAGCATGGTGTCTTGACCTTTCCCAAGATGTTTTCAGCAGGTGTACAGCAGGATACAGCAGGGCAGGGGGTTTCAGGCGCCCTTACCCCCTCAATGCATGGAGACACAGACATTCGCACAAACCTGAGCCCTAACTCAACACACGAAGCGCGGATGTGTGTTGCAGGGACGCCCTGCCCGGTTGACGACGATGACGAAGGCAGAGCCCGAATGCCCAAATTGAGAACAAGAACAGTGATGAGAGACTGCGCAAAGCAGACGATGTAGGTTTTTTGCAATGGATTGTGTTGTCAGCCCCTCTATGCGGATGGGGGCTTTGCTGTTGTCCAGGGCCCGCGCCAGAGTCAGGAGCCGCGGAGAAGGTTGCCACCTGGTCCTGTGGAGGTTAACGTTTTGGGCGCGAAGGGGGGGTCTCAGAGTTTTGGGGTTGGGGAGCATTGGCCTCATTGCCACAAGGGGTTTAGGTTTGGGCATCTCGAGGGTATCTAATCTAGGGCTCAGGGACATACAGGGAGGTACGCACGGATGATCCCGGACCTCATGCACCCGAAAAGGTGCTTTTGCGATCTTTTGTAGCTGTCTTTTAATGGCCGTAACTTGCCAAGCGGGCAGAATGCCTGAAACCAGGCGCGCACGCTTTGTATGCCCAGAGGCAAGTACTTTCTTGTTTCTAGCAACCTTCTGCGTGGCCTTATAGTAAAATGCTTGCCACATAACATCTCAACAGCCGATGGCCCGTATGCCTGTGTTGCAGCGCCTCTGATGCATCTCTTGGCGTTGATCTCCATGTTGTCTGTGCCATGCTGCTATTGTTGCGTGTTCCACTGGGCACTCTGAGGATTTGCGGCTTCTTGTGCAGTCTATCCGGGAGCGTTTCATTGAGGCCAGCAGTAGGGGCCTGCGTTGTCATTTTCTCTGGGTCCCGAACCTCCACCACCGCGCCGGGCCGATGTGCTTCGAAGACGTAACGAGGCTGCAGATCAAGCCCGTGGCTCGTGCATGTAGCGACTCCTTCAAGGCTCTCTCAGGCAACTGTGGTATGCGCTGAGGAGGCCGCCGCTTGGGAATTGCGCGCTCTTCGCATTGCGTCTGCAGCTGCTGAACGCTTGCACCAGCACCTATGTCACTTCGCGCTGCGTCCCAGTGAAGTTCGCCTCCGGCCGATCATTGGTCATGTGCCGGATAAGATTTAGTGGCTTTGTTTTTGCTGCGCTCCCTTGCCCAAATGTGTTTCGGTCTTTTTGCGGGTTAGCAACTTGCTTTCTGGTTTCCTCTTTCCCTTTGGGGTTTCCCTTGGCACCGCCTTCCCTTGACTGCCGGAAGGTTGTGTATGGCATATTGCAAGGTCGCTGTGTGCGTGTGCGTGTGCGTGTGCGTCTGTCTCTGTGTGTGTGTGTGCGCGGGTGTGTGTGTGTGTGTGACACCCTGTGTTCTAAGGGCAACAACTTTTCATATTCCTTTTTGGAAAATGCAGGGGGNNGTGTGTGTCTGTGCGTGTGTCTGTGTCTGAGCCTGTGCCCAAAAGACAGATCTCCAGCACGTTGGGACGGTATTTGCAATATTCTGCGATGGTTTCCTGGAAATCGGAAGCTCCGAGTTTCTGCGAAGGATGCGCTTTTGTTTCATGTAGGTTTGTTTCTACCAAGAGCTTTACCACGACTAGCACAGGGATACGTGTGGTGCCAAAGAAAAGTGATTGTTATCACCACGCATGCATGTGTCTGTGTCTCCAACCATGTAGCCAAAAGGCAGCACATCCTCAGTTGCACGTTCATTATCTATTTAATGGCGTTGGGCATTCCTTGACAATCCCAAGGCCATGAGGCCATGCCTTGGTGTGGGAAGCAATCCAGGGCTCTGGATTGTGTACCGGCAGGTTTGGCACCTCCCCCAGCAGCAAAATTGGAAGACAATTGCCGCCCCNNACCCCCCCCCCCCCCCCGCCCGGATCGTAAGTTTACAGGCCACGGACACAGATGTCGCTCAGCCGTATTGTGTTTAGCGCATGCATTCGGAAGTTAGTGAACAGATTTGTCAGCTGTCAACAACAAAGACCGATAAGGAATCATTCCGGGGCATTCAGGTGTGTTGTGTCGTTGGCGCGAGAAGGTTTTTTGGTTTTGTAACCTGGTGCACAATGGGGTGTGAGATGTGGTTCTCAGCATGGTTGCGGTGCATGTGCGTTGATTTGCACAATGTGCACAACGCTTGTTTCGAAGTGGAGTTCCTTAACACCTGTCGCCGGTGTGAGAAAATTGTCACATATTGAGGTCCGACGCGGATGGAAGCTAGGAATGACTCGCTGTCACTTTTTCTTGGCCAGCACCGCCTAAGGTGCCCAAATCACCGGCGAGGCCCCCACTTCTGCGGCTGAAGCCACCTTTGCCGGTGCCTGTGGAGAGGTCGCTCCCAGGTCTTTCAAAGCTGTGTTTTTCTCCGCTTTTCCGGGTTGGGGGCTACATGAGCAAGTTTCCTGGGCGAGGCAGCAGAAAGTATAGCAGCAAAACTGCAGGAGTCTTCGCATAGTCTGCGTGTCTTGTTATCCGCATAGCATGCATGGTTTGACCAAGACACAAAAAGGGGCCTTGCGCAGAAGGTTGCATACGACAGGGTCCAGCATAGACCGCGCAGGTACTTAAATCCTCATATCAACCCTGGTTTACATTTCAATGCCCATTTCTTTGCCACTTGATTCTCCACCAACATAGCCTAACGTGAGTTCAGGGACACATTGGATGGCAGGCCCATGGCTGCCGTCGTCACTGCACCTCGAGCAGGGCCTGCAGCACCCGCGGCGCTTGCACAGGATGTGTTTGAATGGGGTACCCTTCAAGAGGGTAGAGGGATATTTGGGGCTGCACCAGTATAGAGAGGGAGAGAGAGATCCTCAGCGTCCCCCATGCCAGCAGCAAGGGCTCCCTATAGCTGAGAGAAGAAGAAGAGAGAGGAACCCTTATGAGATGGTCACTTCCTTCTAAGATTGCTCATTAGCTATCCTTATTATGAAAGCACGGAATAATGCAAGGTTTTTGAGATTGTGATGAAAACTATATATCAAAGTTGTCTTGCAGTCTTGGGACTGAGAGAAGACTACTGTACTTCAAGGTTTGCATGCCGATCGTGATTGGTTTATGCAACCAGCCTATGGGCACGCTTCATAGGATCATGGAGCGTGTCTACAACCCCCTACTGTAGATGTTGGTAACTCCACCGGGAAGTGTTAGCCGGGTCCGCTCTGTTACGGTGGGCAGAGTCCCTTGGTGTCAAGGGCTCACTAGCAAGATTTTTGGTTATGCGAGCGGTCCCCGGCCAGATTGAAACTGACCAAATGCACTTTTCAAAAATCTGCAGGACTCGACTATCGAACCGACAGCCTCTCTGACAGCATGTTGCAATCCTTGAGGGGATCGGGTCCAGAAGTGGCAGGGTATTCTGTTTTCCCATGGCATGCTAGCAGGGTGCCTCGAGCCGAGCTGCCCGCTTTAACTGTAAGGACAGGGAGGAAGCAAGGCCTCAAATCTTTGAGGGCAGCGGAGGCACTATGAAGTGCAGCCAAAGGTTGGTCACAGCAGGCGCCTGGGTTGGTTGCCTAGGTCAGGTGGCGGAGGTGGCGGAGGTGGCCTGGAAAGCGGCACTGCAGGACTTTGTAGCTTGGTTGTCCCACTGCGGATACATGGCGACGGCTTGGAGCGCTTTCGTCTTTGGAACGACTGGAATGGTACATCGCACGTGGACCTGGCACAGCAAACCTGTGGATGTCGCGAGGCAGGAAAGGAGGTCAACTAGTGGCTGGTGCTGACGCCAGATTTTGAGAGGACCAGCGGAGGCTGGTGGTGGTCCTCATGTGCTGGCAGCTAGCAAGCCGGCGCGCGAAGTAGAGACAGCAGTGGCAAATGCGGTGGTAGGCAATGGTGTGCAGCCTGGTGCCTTGCTGTTGTTTCATTTGTGTTGTTCTGTTTTTCTGCCTTGACTCCTGTTACTCCTGGCTCTTTTTTTTCGGATTCCATGCCAAGCTCACAATGTCAGCAACCGAGATGGCCATGATGGCTCTAAGTAGTCACTGGTACTTACCTCCGCGTGCATTGGCCCGAGGATAGCAGTCATCACGTGAACGCTTGTAGCAACAGACTATGGTGTGGCAGATGTAATGATAGTGGTAAGAGTCACGCTCTCCATAGCGATGTCTGCCGTGGTAATCACAAAGGCTATGCAATATTGCCACTATTGCCGGGCGTACCTGACACTGAGCAAAGCCATCATGAAGGTAGCACAAGGCAGCAGGAAGCGAATCCCAAGACCCCAAGCCTACATACTCGGTTCCTAAACCTCGAACCCGACCTGATCTCCCATGTACCGCCTCTCCGCGTGCAAGCTCTCAACGCCAAATTCTTTATCCAAACGGTCCAAGTTTCCAGCCCCAAACCCGACACCCACGAATACGTCACCTCAACCAGCCCAGGAAGAGATTCATTTGCCAAGCCGGCCTGCCATCTCCATGGCGGAGTGGAAGTCCAAGGCGGCACGGGCTCTAGTCAGCTGCATGAGGTAGAGGGTCTCAGCCGTAAAAAGGAGGGACCTCCCTTGTTTTATGGGTCCCAAATTCAGTTTCGCAAAGCCCCAGGTGCCCAAAGGTGCCCAAAGGTGCCTCGGGAGGCTGGAGGGTTTAAGACTCAGATTAGGACAAAATCCGGCAAGTCTTGGTTTGCATGTGGTCCTTCACGGATCAGAAAGTTTTGGGTGTGACAGGGCTACCCGACTGGCGACGACCCGGCTGGGGTTGCGGAATTCCACCAAGCTCTGCAAACATGCGGGCAGCACCAAGATTATTTAGACCCGAGACGTGAAATCCTCGTGTTTTCTTGTTGTCGCCTGGGTACGTTGGCGTTGTCGAATTGGCCCCTCATCAAGGGCGAACCCCGGCTCATATTCATAGCAGTCATGCCCGGGAATTCTCTGTGCAACACCACCTACCAATGCACCCCCATCTCTGGAAACTCCTGCTGGTGACCCCATGCACGAGGCCCTCTTTGCGACGCCTACCGAGTCGCCCCAGAAAGAGGCCAAGATGCGGAGCAGGCGTGGGGCAGCCCTGGCGTCCGCTCCAGCATATCAAATGTGGGGGCGCAGGTCTGTGGGGGTTGCTGCGCTTGTGCAAATCTTTTGTGGTCTGCGGACCAGACGAGCTCTTGGAGGCAAAAGTCTCAATCCCTTTGAGATGTGAAAGACCATGTGGAACCCTGCTGGCAGATGGGCAGAGGTGCCATCTAGATGGCAGGCGGCTGTGGGGCATGCGCTCTAAATAGAAGAAGTAAAGCTGAGCCTAACCCTGCGGAAGAGCGGAAGATCCTCCAAATATGTAAGAGACTTCCTATGGATGTTACCTGGGGACCATGTCGTGTCCAGGCTTCGGCCTCCGGCCAGCGGTCACCAGACTCTTCGCACCAAGGAGCACCAGGGTCACGAGTAGGCTGGCCAATTCAGGATGGAGCCTGTCCTTCTCTTACGGAGTGCTGATTATTAAGTATTGTATTTTTCTTTGGGAGAGGGGTGACTTTTTTTTTGGTCCTTGGTCCGGTGGTCCTGTGGTCCTCCGGTCCCTTTCA